>CAJINU010000044.1:0-13306 GCA_905178165.1 Amoebophrya sp. A25
CGTGGGACCGATGGAAAGACAAGCGTCCCGCGATCGACTCGCTCAAAAGTAAACAAATTGTTTCTCGTAGACCGTGGGACCGATGGAAAGACAAGAAGCCCAATTGGCCACATTTCTCATTTTCAATAAACACACCCAAAATGACATAAAAAAAATCTTATCCAAGGTTGAGAAAGTGTTCATAATTATCCATCCTCTCCAACAATGGATGAGCTATATTTTTTGTCATTTTCATGCTGTAGAATATGGCTCATCTCAATTATCAAGAGACTAGCTTAACATGTTTAATTCAGGTGACCCACAAGCCCGTAGACGACGCGGGAGTCACAAACAGCAAGACGGCTAGAATATCAATTAACTAAATTAACTTGGCCCGTGGGACGGAAATGAATGTGGTCCAGCGACTAATAGGTATAAGATGACATAGGACGCATAATTTTACATAAGGTGATGAATTAAAAGTTTTTTTTTCTCTACGTGTGTACCATCTAGAAATGACTACATTACAACTATGCCGGTAATAAGTTTGCTAAGGAGTTATATTTTTATGAATCTACTATAGCTCGTCTTCTGTGTCGTAGTCTTTATTGCCATAAATATCCTCAGCCTCGTCATAGTTACAGGGTGAACGAGCGCCGAATGATTTTTCTGATTCACCATCAAGGTGCTGTTCATCCACGTGCTCCCCTGTATGCGACCTATCGTGGAACGTCGCGTTCATCGAGTCATCAAAGCTATGCTTTTCCCCCTGATTCATCGGGACACAAATAGGGTCGCCATCTATATTAGCAGCATCTAGATCAATTATCTTAGACCAACAGATAGCACATACAGGAATACGCGGGTACAGCTCCGCACCTGTCACAGCGTCCTCCGGTGGTGTGACACGCTGAGCGCAGTGAAAAACTTTAATCCTGTCCTTCATCTGCTTGTTCTCGCGAGCACATTTCTCCGCAGTATCATAAGTTTTATCTAAACCCGGAACAAGATAGAACATCTCTGTTAGTGTTGCTATAAATGGCGCAGGATAATGAAATGTGTGCATGTCGAACTTCCTATTTGATGGCAGCCCTAAATTAATTACCGGGTCACAAATCATACCCAAGAACCGCTTCCACCAACCTGTTCCCTTCATTTCAGGCGTGGAGAGCCAGTCCTTGATCGTTCCTATGTCCAACTCATCCAACACAAAAGCTAGAATGAGAGGGTGCTTTGATCCTAATCGTTCTAAAACGTACGACCCTTCGCCTGGTTTATCGTACCCGTGCGCCAAGAGGATCTTCTTGAGCGGGTAAGTCGTCCCCCATGACTTACCCGTTCCCGCTGAGCCCTCCATGATGAGAAAATTCCCTCGATCTTCTCTTCCCTTCCTCATCCACATGACGAGCTCCTGTGCGAATTTGAGACCATCACCAAACTGCAGTGTGCCCCACTCGATCCAAGCACGGAGGTAGCCGCACGAGTGGCTGTTCTCTTTGTCGTGTTTCTTGTGGTAGTCTCGCACCATGTCCTCGAGTGTCGGCTCCTTCAGAGGGTTGCGTCCTACCACGCTCGCGTAAGCTCGATCGAACTTCTCTCGGGCGCACGGGTTGCCAACATTGAGGTAGGTGTCAAGGCGAGTGTTCGTCTTGGATTCGTCATGCGCTTGCTCGACGCAAGTCCACTGGCGCGCCTCAACCAGGTTTCTAAACTCCACCGGGTTCATCGGTTTACCAACTTCAAGATCAGTCACTTGAGAAGCGATGTACTCGATGGAGTGCCGCACGCAACCCGGCTTGACGTAGTGAGCGATTTCCCCGAATAAATGCGCGCCTTTGCTTCGCGTAGGCTGCGAAATGTAAAACACGCTGTTTGCGAATTTCAGCTCCTTGAAATTGCAATCAAATCCTGCCTTCGCTAGCAGAGAGCGATAAGCGCCCCACCTGGTTTGAGGAAAGAAGCCAAGCTGAAAGGACGTGAAGAGAAAAAATGACTGAAGTCAAAAAAAGGAATTACTTGACGAAGAGTCAATCAGTACGCCATTGAAAGCAACTAGTCCTGTGACAAGATTGCCCATGATAACGCCGTGGCACGAAAGAAAATCAAAGACGAAAATACCTGAAGCGTGACGCGCACGTGATAGCAAGATGCCAGTGCTTTCTGTAAGTTTTCGTTCCGAATTCCTCTCGCCCAACCAGTTCCCGTATCACTGGGTGCCCCGCTGATGGCTTTTTCGTTCGCAAGCTCTTATCCGGGTGATTGCCCTCTACGATTTTTCGAGTAGTATCCATCAACTCGCTCAGAGTACCACCCCAGTTGTGGCCGGTGATGAGGTAGCTTCGCACGCCGTGATGGCCACCACTCTGCTTTGCCTGCTCGTCAAGCACGCTCCCGTCAACACGCGTGCGAACTCCTTCACCACCTTCAGCAGCATCTTCTTCGACTCCGGCCGACGTCTGCATGTTCTGTTGCGTTTTGCCGTCGCACGGCGCGTTCACTCGGAGGCCTGGAAACTTGACACGAAGTAAATCAATGAAGCCCTGCATGGCGTCGCCATCTTCTTCAACATCAACGTCGTCCGTACTGGTGAAAGTGGCGTTGTGCGCGTCTGACGCTTTTCCTGAAGAAGAAGATGATGCTGCTCGCAGACCGAACCTGACGGAAGACGAAGAAGACGAGCTTGTCTCTGCGGGCACTCTGCAAGACGATGAGCGAGCTTGCACAGATGCAGAACAGCTAGACTCCACCGCAGATGGTTGCGAAAGCGCCTCCTGCAGCAGCGACGCCAGTGGAACCTTCTGCTTCTTCATGTATGGCATTGCAGCAGGCGCTTCCTGCTCACGCTTCTTTGAGTGCGCAGCTTGCGCACGATGCAGCTGCTCCACGAAGGCTTTTTTCTCATTCTCAAGGCGCTCGCGCTGAAGCTCCAGCCGCTTCTCATTCAAGGTCGCTTTGCCCAGAACAGCTGCACTTTTCTGCTCCTGCCGCAGTCGCTCTGTTGCAGTGCGAACCGTAGCTGCGTCGCGGCGCCTCTCTATAGCGGCTAGCCTCTCTTCTTCAGCGAGAGCAGCGCGGTGCGCTCGTAGCTCAGCCAGTCGCAGTTTTTCGCTTTTCACCTTTTCCAAGCGTGCTTGCTGTTCATCGCGTTGCAGTTGCCGCTCCTGCTCCTCGCGGCAAAAAGTAGTGAAGATGTCTTGACTTCGTGTTGTATGGCTGTTCTTCTTGAAGTAGGTGAGCGCCTTCTGCGTCATCGTGATACTGTTTGACACTTTTGCATCAGCAAGGACAAGCGCCATGAAGTCCACAAGGCCATTCCCCTGCGTAGAGCATTTGTCCATTGCTTCGCCGAAGAAAGAATCAAGATGCTTGTCGCTGTCGCCAGTAGGATGTCGATGAAGCTCATCATCGTTAGAAGCTGCGGTAGCCGGGACGTGCTGATCCTGCTGGTCGAAAGGATCGTCGGAGCTGCCATCCTCCACCTTCGACTGCGATTTGTCCGCGGTCATTTCTGTCTTCAGACCAGCAGGCGCCTGCTTCATCAGCTTTTGACTTCGAGCCGCAACCTTCTTTGGCGGCGCCTTCTTAGCTGCCATTTTTTTAGTGTTGCCCATCTTCAAAGGCCTGACTACAGTTACCCGCAGGAGTGAAAGCCGCTTGCTACGCGTGTAGTACTACACAAAAGGGCCACCCAATAACAAAGTAACTTTCTATCCTAAGCAAGTAGCGCGATCACTCAGCGAGACAATAGCTGCTCACTCTAGAAGAGCAGGCGCTGCATCTTCAGCGAGATAAGTTCGTGAATAATCAAGACAGAAGCCTTCAGATCACAAGTTATTACAGAAATAGCTATGTTAGATATCATCATTAAAATCTTAGAAGCAGCAGTTATGGGCATGATGCTAAGCCGGAGCAAAAATAGAACATATAAAATTCAAGAAGAGCAAAGCTTTGAGGGGGGCAAGGAAGTACAAGCACGCGAAGATCATAGCATACCGATCACAGATTCAGAGCCACAAACCGACTGCACTCACTCGAGACAGACGGCATCGCAATACCATCGGGAGTAAAAAGAGAGACCGACGGCGTCACTGTGTACCGAACTCCATTAAATTTATGCACTAGAACACAAGCTTCCACGTGAGAGAAAAGAGCTTGCGCGCAGAAAGAATTGATCAGCTTGCGTTCATGAATTCACAAATTTGCAAAAGCATCTATATTCAGACGAGTAACTAAGGGCTACCATCTTCAAATAAAGAGCTAGCGCTGGCATGAATTCGAGATCATTATCTAGCAGAACAGCTAGAGACAACCTTTGAGCCTGACAGAATTCAAAGGATAACTCGAGCCGTTCGCATTCGATGGTAGTTGGCGTGCTGCTTATCCTCTTATTGCTCTGCCCCCGCGACGTTTTCAGCAGACGACTCGTGGAACTCCACATCATCTGAGTAAGCACCATCCGAAGCCTCACCTTCATCATCGCCGCTTGCCGGAGGGTTGGTGGCGCCTGCACCAGCAGGCTCTGTAAAATTGTTCACCTGCTGCCCTTCCAAAAGGAACGTCTGCAAACGGCCATGCAGTAAAGCGATTGCAGAGCGAGAATCTGGCGAGTAGCCACAACGAAGGAACTGATGCGCATCCGAGTACTGTGGCTGGTAGCTGAATTTGCACGCGCGCCACACTGCAGCCAGTTCACGACCGATGTCACCGTTCAGCAGCTGTCTGCGCAGCCACGCCTTCAGAGAACGGAAGAGACTACCAACGTCCAATGGCTGGCAGTATTTCGTGGTCTCTGCACCAATGAAAGCGACATCAATATCATGACGAATCGGAACACCAGCAGGAAAAGCGGAGACGTGCGTCGAAGCGCGGTCCAAGATGACAATCAGGTGCATATTTTGGGACTCCTCTGCAGGCAATGACATGAGGAACGCCGACCAACTCGGCTTCACGAAGTTGTTCATCCAGTCCGTCANGGAGAGTGGATGTTTTAAATCTTACAAAACTGCGAGCGGAATTAGACCAGGAAAGAGGTCGAAAACAACGCTTACGGGGGTAGTTTTATTGAAAAAGAGGGGGCCACAAGATAAATATCTTCTATCTATCACTGAGACAGGCAAAACAGATAGACTTCGAGGTGGAAAGAACGGCGGAAGGCTATGGGATATAAATAACGAGAAACTAACGACTTGTTGGCATCGCTCATTCGCTCGCGCTCAGCCCTCTTCTCCTGTCCACCCAGCGCCAAACTCCAGTCCAAACGCACACAAACACACGGGAAACAACCCGCCGCCGCAAATTTTATTTCGCGAGTGCCATAATTTTAAATCTCCTCAAGCACGACTAAATAATTTATTTTTTGTAAAAAAAATAAATATTTTTTGAGATCGTTTTTGATTCAAATACCCGCACACGGGCGGGAGGGATGAAGACAGAGTCTACCTAAAGTGCGAGTGGGTTCAAGTTTTTTGGTTTGTTAATATTTTTCGAATTTCTAGAGCCGTAGAGGCTCAAACTGCGAAGAGCTCAAGTCTCACAAAGTTCACGCATATCGATCAATAAATTGACAAAAGTGTAACCTTTTCCAAATTGGCCCACCACTCCAGCCACGAAGGAAAAAAAGCTGGGTAAAGCAGGTGCCGTTTTTTTTGGCTGGCGGTGGCTGTGCAGCGAAAAAAAATGACATCCGTGGGGATTCCTTTTGCCGAGATTTTCTGTTTTGCAGTAGGTTGCAGGAAAAATGCAAAGTCGTCAACTTTGTTGCTTTTTTTTTCGATCAGCGCTGGCACTTCTGGGGAGTCAAAGGAAACTGGGTAGGCTTACAGGGGATCTTTTTCCATAAAAATACAAAACGGCGACAATCACTAAGCTGCCAAGTTCTTGCCTTTTTTTCTAGTCAGCACTGCTAAAAAATCTGGAGGGTGCTGATTTCAAGCTCGAAAGTTATCAAAAATCTGCTACGTTGTTGCCTTTTTTTCTAGTCAGTGCTGGCAACAAGTCCCAGGGTGCTGCTTTCAAGTTACAAAGTCGCTGCCCTTGCTCCTTGTCTCTGTTTGATCCGGGCCCTCCCAAACCAGACCCAAACCAAACTCGAACCAAACTCGAACCAAACTCGAACCAAACTCGAACCAAACCCGAACCAAACTCGAACCAAACTCGAACCAAACTCAAACCAAACTCAAACCAAACCCAAACCAAACCAAACCCAAGCCAAACCAAAGCGAAAGAAACACAAACCCAACCCAAACCCTAACCCAAACTAACCCAAACCCAGGCCCAAACTAACCCAAACCCAGACCCAAACTAACCCACACCAAAACCAAACCCAACCCAAACCCAAACAAGTCCCAGGCTGCTGCTTTCAAGTTACCAAGTCGCCAGAAGCTGAATAGGGTTGCCCTTGCTCCTTGTCTCTGTTTGATCCGAGCCCCCCCAAACCAGACCCAAGCCAAACTCGAACCAAACCCAAACCAAGCCCAAACCTACCAAACCCAAACACAAACCAAACACAAACCAAACTGAAACACGAACCAAACTGAAACACGAACCAAACTGAAACGCGAACCAAACTGAAACACGAACCAAACTGAAACACGAACCAAACTGAAACACAAACCAAACTGAAACACAAACCAAACCCAAACCCAAACCAAACCCGAACCCAAACCCAAAGCAGGCTCAGGCCAAACCGAACCCAGACCCGGGCCAGGCTTAGACGTGGGCCGAACTTATCCCAACCAAACCCAGACAAAACGTAGACCAAACCCACGCCGGGCCCAGCTCGCCAGGCCTCGGCCCAGGCGCTTGCCTAAACCAAACCCAGACGCAAACCGACCAAACCCGACGGGAGCCCGCCCGGCCTCAAACCAAGCAGACGTGCCCAAAGCACGCCCGGAGCTCGAAGCGAGGCCGGAGCCCGCAGCATGCTCGAAACCCGGGCCAGGCCTGCCGCTTGCGCTGAGTCGGGGGCCGGAGCCGGGCAGGCTGCGACGCGCTGCGCGTGCGTCTTCTCGGCTCTTCTCTCTTCTTTTTCTTGGGTTTTCTGAACCGCAGGGAGCCCGCGGCCAGCAGCCACCGCAGCGCGCCCTCGAATCCCGAGGAGCGAGAACGAAGCGGGGAGAAGGACAAGAGAGGCAAAGGGAGGCACTTGGGCGGGGCATGGTATGGCGATGGGTGCTGCGGCTTCGGCTGCGCGTGGTCCTTCAATGCTGACACGGTCAACGCGGTCCCGCCTGTGTTGCCTTTGTCTTCTCTTCTGTTCCCCACTCGTTTCCCTCTCTTCCAGGAGATTCGAGGGCGCGCTGCGGTGGCTGGTGGCGGGCTGCACTGCGTGCGCAGTGTGTCCGCCTCGGTCTTCTTCGTGCTTGGTTCGCTCCCGAGATTCGAGGGCGCCGCGCGGTGGCTGGCGGTGGGTGCTGAGGCGAGTGCAGTGCGCTGCCCGTCTTTGTCTTTCAGGACGCTCCAGCGGGGCCTAGACTGCTTCAAGCCCAGAAGCCCACCCGGGGTCGGGGAGCTCTGGCGACTAGAATCGACACGCGGCTGGGGTCGGTTTTGGCTTCGTTAATCAGGCGGGGACGGTCTCTCCCCTCAACGAAATGAAGCCGCTGAGGGTCTTGCCGGGGAGGGGTCGAAATTGTCCAAGTTTGACCATTCTGGGGCGTGTCTGTCTGACATTTTGGAGACACTTCGAGACGGCCCCAAACCTCCACCAGAACAGAGAGAAAACCAGAACGGGCGCGGGACTCCTTCGGGACCGCGGGCCCCTCTGGAGTCGCCCCGACACATTTGCGGCAGCCCGGTCGGTGCTCATGGGTGAGCCTTCTCCAAGCTCCTCGGAAAGCCTGGGGGGCTGTGCGCGGTTTTCCTTATGCAGGGCCAGGATTTTAAACGCCGGGCAAGGGCAGCTTTCCAATCTGAACTCTGTAGACCATGGCACTTCTCCGGTGGTGACTAGATAGAAAAACCGTAGAGAATTTGATAGATTGGCTATCTTCTCGCCATCCACTCAGCCAAGAAAATAAAAAGAGAAGAGATGCGAAACATGAGCGCAGTCAATTCCTTCCCCAAGCTGCCACAGCAGAACTTAAAAAATTTACGAAGGAGATCACCCTGCTCCTGTTTCATCCAGCCAGTTTTTTTTTCTGGCAGATGTGACAGAAATTTTTTTAAAAACATTGGCCATTTACATTGTGTGGAGATGGCCGGACGAGTTTCAAGAAGCTCCGAAATTTTATGCAAATGAAGACACGACCTCGCAGAACCTGAGAAAAATGCTGGCAAACCGAAAAAATTTTAAACCGCAAAAAATTCGGGAAACGGCAGGCACCTGCAACCCGCGCCAGGCGTTTAAGCTTCGAGCACGACTGGACTTGCTCGCTCGCTTCGTGATTTTTGCCAGTTTTGAAATTTTTCTGAATTGCTAGCATTTTTGTGAGATTCTGCAAGGCCTTGCCTTCGTGCATTTTCATAAAAGTCTGGAGGGTCTCGAAACTGGTCTAGCCCTCTCTGATAGATGAACGAGGGCAAGCCTTTGAAAAAATCTCTGCGACGTCTGCCACACAGGAAAAAGCCGAGGAGGCGAGACAGAAGCAGGCCGATGCTTTTGCTTTCCTTCTAGAGTGGATGGCGAGAAAGGTGCAAACTTATTAAATTCGTGCAAGTTTTCTACGCAATCGCCCCGGATAAAAGTTCTCGAGCCTACTGGCTTCAATTTGAAAAGTGGCCCAGAAGCTGCTAAATCGTGCAGGGAAAAACTGAAACACCACTGGGAAAGACGCCACGGGCTACCGGTCTCAAGCTGAAAAATGGCCCCAAAGCTGTTAAACCGTGCAAGGAATTCCCTAGGCGCCGCTGGTAAAAAAGCCAAAGCCCTGAGGGCTCAAGTTGGAAAACGGCCCGGAGGCTGCTAGGTTGTGCCTACTTTGTTCCAGTCGCCACCAGGAAAAAACCCAAGACCAGAAGGACCAGGCTGAAAGATGTGCAAAAGTGCGCCGCTTTCTGGTAGCCTTAGGCCACACACTTAAGCCAGGCCCAAACCAGAGAACGCCAACGAGGTCCAAATCGTGACCAAACTGAAACCAGACGCGAGCGAAGCTGAATCCCAACGCAGGCCAAACGCAAACCAAACCTCAGCCACCTTCGAGCCGAACCAGAGCCAAACGCAAACCGGGCCGAAGCGCAAACCAACCCAAGCCCGGACCAAACTCAAGCCAAACCCAAACCACGCCCGCGCGCAAATGCAACCCCAACTCCAGCCAAACTCAAACCAAACCCACGCCAAACAGAAACGCGAACCGAACACATTCAAAACCCAAGCGCAAGCCGAGCAAACCCGCCGGAAGCCCGCCCGACCTCAAACCAAACAGGTGAGCCCCAAGCACGCCCGGGGCTCGAGGCTCACCGGAGTAAGCTAGCGCGACTCAGCTAACCTAGCTAAGCGAACGAGGCCGGCCCAACTTTTAACCCGGACCGCGCTGAGCGAACCGAGCCCAACGGGCCCAACGCTGTTGACCTCGTAAAAAGAGCCAAACCCGGCCAAGCTAACTAAGCTGTCTGAACTGCGCTCGCCGAGCTAATAAACGCACCAAGTTAGCCTGACTAAAGTAGCCTAACTAGAGTAACTGACAAAACTGAACCAACCGAAACAAGCGCAACCAGCTCCACCGAGCAGCCAAAGCTGAGCGATGCTGGCCCAGCTTGGCTAGCTCGACGAGAATAACCTGGCCAAGAAGCTAACCGGACTAAACTGGCTGGGGTGGACTAAACCCACCAAGTGAACCACCTAACCGGGCCAACGCAGTGCAGCCGCATTGGCTCAACTATCCGGACTCCGCTGACCGAGCTAAACTAGCCCCAGTAAATTAGCTCAACTACACTGGCCGCGCGCGGCTGACCCGACTAGGCGAGCCTGGCTAGAGTAATCTGACGCGACCAGCCTTGCGAGAATAGCCGAACCAAACGAACCGAGCCCGACGCACCTCAACCACCTCGACTAGGCTGCCTTGACAAAGAGGACCTCGAGGGTACCGCGATGCAGTCTGTCACCTGCTGCCTTCAGTGGTCTGTCCAAGACCGAGTTATGTTCACTGGTGCTCACGTCCTCTGATTAGCGCTTATGGCAGCCCCCTGTCCATGCGATTAAATAAAAGTACTTATACTTTTTGAGAACAGGAGCGATGATAAAACTTTAATGAGACCAGCAGGCAGAAGGATGAATGAGACCCGACGCTATCCCTCTCTAGTCGCTTTTGTTATCATCGCAGCAAATTTGATCTAGGAAAGAGCCTCCCGCGGTCTACTCAAGAGAAATCAGCAGAAAAAGGATCTCTCGCTGCTCGCCGACCGTAACTATGACGGCAATACGGCGACAGCAATACTAGAAACAAAGATCCTCGGATCGCCACTTGTGAATGCTGCGGACACGTGTTGCAACGTGGTCCGAGCGTATGAATCAAGTTTGCTCCGCAAATCGTAAGCAGCATCAAATTCCCATTGGCATGATTAACTGCAGTGCCACTTCTGCCTACATTTGATAGTGCACTTCACTACGCGTACACTTCGCAATGCAACATGGTCAAAAAAAGCTAACCAAGAGGAGGCCCCTCTTCAGGTGGCATCTTAGCACTACCAATTTCGTGTAGAGTGGTAGTAATAGTTCCATTCAGCACTTCGTGTTGCGTGATATGTCTGTTTATGATTCCAAAAATCTTGACAGAAGACCATCCAGGACAGCGCGCTTTTATTTAATCGTCATGACGATTACCCCATAAGAAGAGGAATACTTCTTCTTCGAAGGTTTCACCACTGCCCTATCAAGGTAAGACGTAAAATGCTCTCATGCGCTGATTCGTTTTTTTTCAAGATCCGCACTATGAAGATTTTTACTTACACGAATCGACGTCACGTATACTATGGATTTAGCAGATGGGAGGATAATTGCTGATAGTTGCCCTTTTCTCTTTTCTATCTTCCTCTGGTCTTTCTTTTTTCTAGTTAGGTCGGCTCCGCCACAATTATTAAAGCACGCAGACAACAAGAACATCATGCAGAATAGTTTTCTCCAAGAACAGGTGTAGTTTGATTTATCTGCTAGGAGGATGTCGTTTTTCGTCAAAAATGGAAGTCGTTTCTGGCTCCATGTGGTCCTCGCTGTCACTTCAAGCTGCCGAGTTATTTTCCCGAACTTTGGACTTGGCGAAATGCTACAACAACAAGGTGATCCTGACACAACAAGCGCTATGGAGGTGATGTCATCAATATCATCAAATCTTGGACGAGTAGATAACAAATCTACTTGTTCGTGTAGTAGAAGTACAACAACTCGAGGATCAGCCTCTACCTCTCTCGGCATAGTGTTTGCCCAAGCGCAGGACTTACATGCAGATTGGACCAGCTACTCGGAGCAGGCTGATATGCCCATGTCAGCAGAGTGGAGGGCGTCCATGCGCGAGAAACTTCGGCAAGTCGACCCCGAAGCGCTGTCACCAGAGCAAAAAATCCGGTACAAGCAGCTGATGCGGCAGTTGAATGGCCACTCAACGGGCAACGGTGCAGCAGAAGAAGAGGAATATGGCAAGAAAACTTACTAGACACTTTGAAATAATAGTAGAAGTAGAAAATAAATGAATAGGAAGGGCAAGAGTATTCGTATGGCAAGAAAATCTTATTGTTTAGCTGGGTTAGCTCAAAGGCTGTAAAATGTCAATCATGTCTTTGAGTTGTAGTACTCTTTAGAATAGTTTACAGCTGGTGCGCTTGTAAGAACTATTCAGAAACAGCGTAGTTCCTCTATCTCTACCCGCTTAAATGCTCGTGGTTTTCTCTATTTTTGATAGAGAAATAGCAATTTATGTATATATGTTTTACATGTTTTTTCACCTCTCCGTCCTTTCATATCGGAGCCTACCCTTTGCAAAAATTCGGCATTCTGCTAGCAATTGTGGCTTTCCTCGCGTACCAGCATTTCCGCGGAGGAGGCGGAGGCGTAGCAGGTAGACAGTTCCTTAGATTCTAGAACTGATGTTGGAATTCATTTTTGTTTTGATTGATTTTGGAACGGTCATGCCGGAATTCATTTTTGTTTTGATTGAATTGATTTATGTGTTAGCTGCCTCGGCTGATGTCCCTTATCCGCCTCGGCTGGAGTCGGTCCCTTACCCGCCAGTCCCTTATCCGCCTCGGCCGATGTCCCTTATCTGCCTCGGAGACTACGTATCCGCCTCGGGGAGTCCCTTGTCCGCCTCGGCCGATGTCCCTTATCCGCCAGTCCCTTATCCGCCTCGGCCGATGTCCCTTATCTGCCTCGGAGACTACGCATCCGCCTCGGGGAGTCCCTTATCCGCCTCGGCCGATGTCCCTTATCCGCCTCGGAGAATCCTTATCCGCCTCGGAGACTCCGTATCGGCCTCGTGTTGCTTCTCCGCCTCAGCCGGTGTGGCTTAGGGAAAATCAGTGCAGCATGCACAGGCGTGCTTATCGTGGTCAAGTGCGACACCAACACGCACTGACCGTTTTATTAGTTAGAGGAGAAAAAACTATTTTACAAACCAAATAATGTTGCATTACCGTGTTTAGAATAGTTTGTTCTCCTCTAACTAAGAGTTCTCCTTCGTTAGATGAATCATCGCTGTTTCTCTTTCCCTACATTCACAGCTGCAATGGCAAGGCCGCAGACGACTGGCGCTGCAAGTGGACAGCGACTGGTTGCGCAGGATCAGTCAGAAGAGCAAAGGAGAGCTATGCGTGAAGCTAGGTTACGCACGTTCGAAAAGCCTACCTCTGAACCGATGCCAAATCCTTGGGGATAAAGTTGTTTTCGAAGAAAACGTATTTGAAGAAAACGTATTTGCAAGAACTACAGGACTAACCCAAGACCTTATGGTTTGCATCAAGTTCTAGCTCTAGCCCAGCACTATGACCCGCGAAACAACAACTTATACTTCCACGAGGACAGTCGTGCGACCAATTTAGAATAAGGTTAAGAAAGTCGATTGTCGTCGTCTGACCATCGTTAAAGAGTCGTAGCAAGAAGAAAATATTCGTCGTCGGATTTTGTTCGCTCACAACCTGGCAAGATGATAAAAGGGTGATAGTGTCGTCGTCTCCATGGGATCGCTTTTATAGGTAAATAGAGTGATGAGACGAGAGAACAAGAAATATGAGTTAAAAACCTCCTCGTGGTCGTGTTTTATCAAGCCGTTCAAGAAGTTGTTCGAAAGCAAAACAAAATGGTCATCATCATCATCATTATCATCATCATTATCATCATCATTATCATCATCATTATCATCATCATTATCATCATCATTATCATCATCATTATCATCATCAT
>CAJINU010000044.1:14856-74776 GCA_905178165.1 Amoebophrya sp. A25
ATCATCATCATTATCATCATCATTATCATCATCATTATCATCATCATTATCATCATCATTATCATCATCATTATCATCATCATTATCATCATCATGAGTAAATTTCAAAAGAAATGAGTTTGTAGTCAGACTTCAAGATATGCAGCAGGTATACCAAATGACAATATGGTGGTGTGACGCGACCGCGCAGTTTGAGAGGAGGCCCCGCGCGGGCTGCCTCCGCGAGTGAGTCCTAGTGGGGCCCGCGCGACAGTTTGAGTGGAGACTTCTATCCGACAGCATCGCAGATCTTTTGCCTCCGATACGAGTTGATACTTGACGAGCAGAAGTGCAGTAGAGGAGCAGCATCTAGCACACCTTTCTACGACAAGATGATCTTTCCAGCGCACGTATTCGAGAGCGAAATGCCGCCATCTGACTTCATGCTCAAGATGAAGAAGTGGGTGGTGGTCATTGGAATTGCACAGTTTCTTTGTGTATTGGGCAGGATTGTTGTCGGCGATAGTATGGGAGCACTCTTTATGGTGAGTACTGCAATCATTGGATTGAAGCTATTGTTATAACTCGTCTTGCGTTACTAATAGATAGACGTAGTTGTACTTAGCGTCGGTAGTTGTGAAAAACCAGGCGGAAAAAATTCAACTGTCTCAATACGAGAAAAAAAAAGCGTTCTTCCTTTTCTCTAAGGCTCGCATGATGTTCGTTGTATCGATGGCGTACATGATTTGCTTCGGGGAACCGCCTTTGCACGTGCGTTGGGTTTTCATGTGGACTTTCTTTTGCTTCATCAATGCAGGTATTATATTTTAGCATACTTACTTAGCTCTCTTAGATCACTACTTTACTCGCTTATTTCAGTTTATCGAATACACAATAAATTGACTCTTCATGAACTCAGCATCTCATACTACACATCCCAATAATCGCTCGTGCCTTCAGGGGATGTTTGAGGCCTATGCAGAAGTTTTCCTTGCTCGTTCTTCTGGAACAATGTAGCAGAAGGTGCTTGTATTTCCATTGATTATGTAGAAGTTCTCCTTGATCGTTCTTCGTAGCGAAAAAATGTTCACGAGAAAGGTTCACAAGGAATTTCTGCATTTCCATTTGTTTTGATGGTTTACTTCACTTGTTTGAAGGGTTCGACTTCGCGATTGCTGCTGTCCGGTCTATCCACGTTTACCAGCACTATGAGACAAATGGGAAGGACGATCTCAAAGACAAGGTTCCGGTGTGGCAGATAGTGGTGGTGCTAGTAGTGTCCTGGCTTGGCGCAATATCGGAGATCTGCGGTGCGGTGTTGGGCTACAAGGTCTTTCGTTTTCTATGAGTACAGATTGGAGAAAGTGTTGTAGTTTTCTATCCTATAATATAAGCTAACTATTTTTACTAGAGATGATATTCTTGTTGTTCACAAAAACTAGATGAAATATTGATAAAAACTGCTTCAGCAGTCGTTTTGTACAGCATAAAGCATCTCCATCTCTCTCTGATTATCCACCCAGATGTACCAAGACTTTCAAGACCAGGAAATGCAAGCAATGAATCAACTAGCACACGCCCACGGTTTTGGTGGGCCACTTTACGGCTCCTTCGCGAGCGGTCGTAGCGGAGGACGCACCAGTGCGGGTTTCGCTGGCGCAGCAGGCGAGGCTGGAGCGACCCATTATGACCAAAAAATTTTTTATCCATATTTCTCAGCATCTCCCTGGTATCCTTTTGTTCCTATAGAAGCAAGAAGACAAGAGAACAAACGGTACCACTGAGATGAGGGGACCAAGATCGATGAATCCAAAAGCACGCTCTAAAGCCAGACCGCTCAAGGCGCTGGTGCAGAGTATGCCAATCTGCGAGGGGTCGTGCGGAGTAGTGCCACTGGACCCGAACCAATCCAACCTTTTGCGGGGAAAGGTCACCGTCTCTCAGCTGACGATGGCACGGACACTGCGCGAGAGAACACGGCTGGTGACACTGCGCGGTCGTGATTTCGCCTGCAAGATTCTCAACTTTTTCTGTATGAATATTAGCTACGAGAACAATCGTTGCTGGCGGATCATGACATCTACTTCCGAAGCAAGACGACTCTTTCGCAGCAGCTTGGAGCAATCCTTCCTTCTATCTAAGAAATATCGTTTTCCGATAAGCACTTCTGCGCTGCCAGCACAAGCTCAGAATCTGAGCCCGATGCTCCTCCAGCACAACATAACTTCTATCACAACTACAAACAGAATTGCGAACTCAACAAACAGAAGTGGGCAGTGCTTTTTTCGGATTTTCCAATGGTGAACAGAGTGGAATTATGCGTAGTTGCACAGAAAGAAATAGAATAGATTCAGATTGAAGTAACGCGGCTTGCATAGTAAAAAAAATCCGAAAAGTAGTGATTCACTAGGGCCTCTGAAGAACATAATTACAACACTTATAATATGATGTATTAGATGAGAAATGAATTATGAACTTGTCATTTTTACAAATGAAGATCTGTCAGATGAATTGAGAACTTGTTTTTCTTCCTGCTATAGGTTTCTTTCATAAATGAGTCCTTGCTACCAAGTAGTAGTGCTGCAGTGTCGAGTATCATTCCGCAAGAGTTGTAAGCTGCATGGCTCTATACAGGATCGCGTGTTTTTCAGCAGGGATAGGAATAAGGTCGATCGACGAAAGAAGTTGTCGTGGAGCATCCTCTTCTGAATATCAAAATAAGTAGTTAGATCGAAAGGAGTTGTCGTGGATCATCCTCTTCTGAATATCAAAATAAGTAGTTACATAGAAAGACTGAAGAGAGCAATGGAGAGATCACGTCGGTAACAGTTCCATAGAAAGACTGAAGAGAGTAATGGAGAGATCACGTCGGTAACTTAGAATGGTGAAGATTGAAGATCTGTCTAGGGGCGAAAAAGTAATGAAGCAATACTGTTGAGTGCAAGAAGAGGCGGATGAATGTTGAGTAGAATTTCTCTTGCTATTCTGTTAACACCATCCGAAGATCTGTACTAGTGATGTAATGGCATGCTAGTGAAGGAGACGCTGAAAGTCTGTTGAGTGACGCTGATGTCGGTGCACCCGAGTCACTACTAAATTTTGAAAAACATTAATATGTTCAATCATAATTTGAAGTTGTCAGATGTATGTTGAGGACAAATTATCATAGTAAATCTTCCTGTGGAGGATTAGGATGTCCACAGAAAACAACGTTGATACATGTTTCTATCACGCAGGTTCAGATGTACCCTTGTTCCAACAAAGTGATGAGGAACTAACCCAATACCATGCACGTGAAAGGCGATATTAAGGGACTGCCTTTAAATATTCTACAGTAAGTCAACATCAAGAACAATATTTCCTTGCCGAGGTGCCGTTTCTAGCTACCTAGTAGGGACCCACTTCTTGGTTCATATTTCTAATCCTTCTAACACCATTTAGTTATTCTTCGGTCAGTGGATACGATGCTCTCAAAGGCGTCACGACTCATGCAAAGCACGTCAATGACTGATCATAGGAGTACATGTCAATAGAAAGGTTCGAACTTTTTTTTTCGTCCTCAATTCTACTTATTTGTTCGAACTTGTAATATCTGTGCAAATTTTTTTCTTTCCTAGTTTTAAGTGGTGTCTTTATAAAAAATGATTTCTCAACATGTAGCAAGCATTACGACAAGAAAACAGCTGTAAGCTTGGTCATACCAGTGCAAAACAAGTTGAGGTCTTGCATAGCGCTGCTTTCGTTGCTGGAGTTGCTTGTTCTGTACCCGAAAAGGAAAACAAGATATCTCTCTACCTAGGCCCGAAGTAGCGGACGAGGAATCGCGAGATGGCTCGGGGGCAAAGAAAGGGGATCGCGCCCCCGGGACCTCCACCGCCTCCTCCTTCCCAACAAGCTCGAGAGCGGACGGCGGCTGTAGCTGCAAACACGGCTGAATCGCATGACGGCGGGATGGACTTTGTTTTTGCTGACGCAAGTATCAGCACCAATTCGCAATCCAGCATGCCTCCTCCTACTTTCACCACTATGACATCATTGACCGGAGAAGAGGATCGAGAAGATGAAGTTCCTCTAGTAAGGAGTCCTTTCACTTCTATGACATTGACCGGAGATGAAGATGAAGTTCCTCTAGTAAGGAGTCCTGAAGATTCGAGCGAGATCCCATTGATTGGCACGATCGAAAGCGCACCAGAGGCGATCGGGAGGAAAACTTTAGCTTTTTTGCCTTCTTTGCCTGCTCCAGGAGCTAGAGGGCCTACAGGAGTAGTAGCTTCTTTACCTGCTTCAGGAGGATCTTCTTTTGTTGTGCCAGAGCTAGCGAGGCGGCCGTCGTCCGCAAGAGGCTTTATCAAGCGACAGACGTCAAGCGGGGAGCAGCTCGAAGAAATTGATATAAGACCAGTGCAGCTGGCAGGCGGGGAGTCTGTGTATAATTACGCCTTTTCAACACCAAATCGCCTTCTCACCACTGGGTCCATCGACGACGTGGTAGACTCCTCGCTGCCAGGCAGCCAGTCGCTAGATACCGCATCCTCAGCTGCACTTTTCGAAAGGCAGCAAGCGGAGGATTTCGAACGGGACTTGGCCGCAGTGGGTGGGCGAGGAAGGGTCGTCCTTCCACAACAAGGAAATCTGATCGGAGCCCGTGGAGATCTAACCGAAGGTGTAGTTGCCTCGATGGCCCATGATGGTGTCGTGGGGGATCATCAGTACTTTTCTGGCAACATGTTGAGGGAAGTTTCTTGGCATTATACCAGCAGCGGAGGTGGAACTTTTATAAATTCTGATACTCTTCTGGATGAGACAGAGACCGCAGGACTTGTCGATGAGACCCCAGGAGACGTGTTGTCGCGGAGTACCAGCGGTACTGGAGGGGCGGGATCGGTCCCAGTCAGCTTTGACCGGGTTGTTCAGGGACGCATTCCGGGTTTGGAAGGTGCTAATGTCTTAGGCGGTACAAATGTTATCTCAGGAGGGCGGACAACGGTCGCGGCGCTTGGATTCACGGATTCCCAATCTATCAGAGCACGAAGTATGACGCACGATGGGGCCACCGCAGTGAAGCCGACCGCGGCGCAGCGGCTGGGGGTGGAAGAGCAAATGAGAAGCGAGAAACAAACAAGGGACGCGCTTGCACTTCAAGACGGTGGAAGTGTAGATACCTCCATCAGAGCCAAAAGGGAAGAGGGACTGCGGAATCGTAGTCTGGCATTTGGGGTCCCTTCGACAATGAAAAAGACACCCCGACGCCGCCTTGTGCTACGCAGCATTAGCAAGAATCGTGGCTTGTTAGGTACTACGTAAAATTTCGTTCATGATGTACACCTGGCAGTGTGCTTAGTACTCAGTGCCATCAAGCCCTTTCGACCAGGTTTCAACAAATGCAAAATGATGCTGGTGTGTAATCGTATGGTTAGGTATCGTAGCTTATGCTATGTAAGTAAGTAGCAACAGCTCTAGTCTGAAGATGAACTGCTTATCTTACTCGCGATCCTCTAGTCCCACTATGAAGAGCCGTGAGAAGCATTTCTCGATGTAAGTAGAAGTCTCCATGTATAATGAAAAAATCCAATTACCTTCTTCGCCTAGGTGAAGATGAGGTCGCCAAAGTAGCTCTCCGGCTGCCGTGATGGTAGGACTGGGAACGCATTCCACGCAAAGTCTAATTCTAATTCTTTTCCAGTGGTCAAGGCCATTTTCTTCTGTTTCCTTCTTGACACGAAAAGAAAATATCCAACCTATATTAATTTCGTCCAGGTGACCCTTTGATGCGACCGCTTCCGCTGTCTGGGTCTGGCACGGTGAGTCTCGGAACGGCGGCGCGCGTGACTGGTGTTGATCCCTTGTCGCACAGCTTTCACCAGAAGCATAGCCAAGGGCTGCGTGGGATGCGTGGAATGCGTTCCCAGTCCGGCGGACCGCACGGAGGGAGCCGTTCGTCTCGACTCGTCGTCGGCCATCAAGTTAAGGCTTCTCAAAGTCTAATTCGAATTCGTTTCCAGTGCTTCTATCCTCAACATTTAGTGTCCATCATTCTCGGCCCCCTTTCGTTCCCCTGTATTCTTCTCATGAATATTACAAGGTAAAAGGGGTCAAGATGAGGGGGCCGAGATGCAATCTTGCAGACTCTAGCAGTGGTCAAGGTCATTTTCTTCTGTTTCCTTCTTGACACGAAGACTATCCGATCATTCACATCTGCTGGGCTACAGCGTTTGATTTGATTTTTGTTGAATTTGAGCTGATCTAACCAAGGATTGGATTCAAGAGGGGTACTAGCAGGAGACGAGCGGGGAGCTGCAGGGTTTCGCGCAGGTGCTGGTCGAAGCCGGTCTGATGATCGCGGTCTTCACCATCGTGGAGGTCGCCAAAGTAGCTCTCCGGCTGCCGTGATGGCAGGACTCACGGCGCCTAAGGGAGGTCAGGAATATCGTGGCGGACCAGGAGCTGGAGGAGAGAAGATGCAGACTTTGGACAGGTTGCATCCCCGTCACCGTCGTAAGCACCTCAAGAAGCAGTCGAGCCTGCTCGATGTCACCCGCATATTCGCGGCGCTGGCGCCATCAGTACCGGGAATCAACGAGCGCGTGGACGACCCATACAACGTCTACTCCGCGAGACAGAAACACGAAGCCCTCTCGGTCAAAGAAATGACCGATTTGCTGCAGAAACGAGCCCGCTTCGTCCTTAACCCGGAGGAGTCGTTCCTTGCGAAAGTCACGGATACGATGCAAAAGTATATTTCTATTTCTATAATTCTATTTCAAATCATGATCGATTTATTTGGTATCCAAATATTTATTCTGATTTTGATCGTCAGAGGACAATAGTGGCGGTTGAAAGTTCCCTTCTGCAGCAAATCGGTCATTTCCGAAATGACCGATTTGCTGCAGAAACGAGCCCGCTTCGTCCTTAACCCGGAGGAGTCGTTCCTTGCGAAAGTCACGGATACGATGCAAAAGTATATTTCTATTTCTATAATTCTATTTCAAATCATGATCGATTTATTTGGTATCCAAATATTTATTCTGATTTTGATCGTCAGAGGACAATAGTGGCGGTTGAAAGTTCCCTTCTGCAGCAAATCGGTCATTTCCGAAATGACCGATTTGCTGCAGAAACGAGCCCGCTTCGTCCTTAACCCGGAGGAGTCGTTCCTTGCGAAAGTCACGGATACGATGCAAAAGTATATTTCTATTTCTATAATTCTATTTCAAATCATGATCGATTTATTTGGTATCCAAATATTTATTCTGATTTTGATCGTCAGAGGACAATAGTGGCGGTTGAAAGTTCCCTTCTGCAGCAAATCGGTCATTTCCGAAATGACCGATTTGCTGCAGAAACGAGCCCGCTTCGTCCTTAACCCGGAGGAGTCGTTCCTTGCGAAAGTCACGGATACGATGCAAAAGTATATTTCTATTTCTATAATTCTATTTCAAATCATGATCGATTTATTTGGTATCCAAATATTTATTCTGATTTTGATCGTCAGAGGACAATAGTGGCGGTTGAAAGTTCCCTTCTGCAGCAAATCGGTCATTTCCGAAATGACCGATTTGCTGCAGAAACGAGCCCGCTTCGTCCTTAACCCGGAGGAGTCGTTCCTTGCGAAAGTCACGGATACGATGCAAAAGTATATTTCTATTTCTATAATTCTATTTCAAATCATGATCGATTTATTTGGTATCCAAATATTTATTCTGATTTTGATCGTCAGAGGACAATAGTGGCGGTTGAAAGTTCCCTTCTGCAGCAAATCGGTCATTTCCGAAATGACCGATTTGCTGCAGAAACGAGCCCGCTTCGTCCTTAACCCGGAGGAGTCGTTCCTTGCGAAAGTCACGGATACGATGCAAAAGTATATTTCTATTTCTATAATTCTATTTCAAATCATGATCGATTTATTTGGTATCCAAATATTTATTCTGATTTTGATCGTCAGAGGACAATAGTGGCGGTTGAAAGTTCCCTTCTGCAGCAAATCGGTCATTTCCGAAATGACCGATTTGCTGCAGAAACGAGCCCGCTTCGTCCTTAACCCGGAGGAGTCGTTCCTTGCGAAAGTCACGGATACGATGCAAAAGTATATTTCTATTTCTATAATTCTATTTCAAATCATGATCGATTTATTTGGTATCCAAATATTTATTCTGATTTTGATCGTCAGAGGACAATAGTGGCGGTTGAAAGTTCCCTTCTGCAGCAAATCGGTCATTTCCGAAATGACCGATTTGCTGCAGAAACGAGCCCGCTTCGTCCTTAACCCGGAGGAGTCGTTCCTTGCGAAAGTCACGGATACGATGCAAAAGCATACTTATATTTCTATTTCATCATCGATTTATCGTCCAAATATTCTGATTCTCGTCAAACAATAGTGGCGGTCAGAGGACACGATTTTTTCAGGTGGGAAAAAATACAGCGAAGACATGATTTGTATTAAATTCAGCGAAGATCATTCCTCGACGTCTGCAATTGCTATCTACTTCTCTATCTACTTCTCTTAGTTTTCAGGTTCGCTATGATCTACGTGACGTTCGTGACGCCATACGAGGTCGTGTACCTGCATGTGAATATCGGAGACCCACTGTTTTGGCTAGATCGGACTGCGGACCTATGCTTTTTCGGACATATGGTGTTGCAGTTTTTCCTTACCTACAAAGTGAAGAACGCAACTGGAGAGGTGTGGGTGACCAACGTCCAGGAGATCACGAAGAACTATTTGAGGGGCTGGTTTATGATTGATTTCTTCGCGATTTTCCCCTGGTGGGTCTTTCAACAAGCTTGCGATACGTCCGTCAGTTACCAGTGCGTGGAAGCGGAGGTCTCGCTCTTCCGGAATGTGCGGCTGTTGCGCCTTTTCCGGCTGTTGCGCTTAGCCCGGGTCGGCGATATGATTTCGGAAGTGTCCAAGTCCCATTTAGCGGAATTCTCGCAAGCGAGTTCGTCACTTCTGAAGTTTTTGTGCATGCTGCTAGTCGGCTCCCACTTTGCCGCGTGCATGTGGGGTTTTGTCGGGCTCACACGTATGGACATCTTCGGCATTCCTCACTACTACCGCAACCCAAATCTGATCAAAGACCCCATCTCCTGGCCAGCGGCGGGCTTCGAAAATGCCTCAGTTATACCAGCAGGCCTCTACGGGACACGGAGGCGACGTCTAGGCTCTACGGCGGGAGCATCTTCAGCACCGCATGAAGAGCAAAAGAGCCCAGAAAGCACGAGCAGAGCCCACGTACTAGCAGCAGAGACCTCCACTATTTCATCTGAGGAGCAGGAGCCAAACGGGAGATCCTCCTCAGCATGGGAAACCGAGCAAAAGGACCAGAGAATCTCCGCATGGGAGCGCCTTCAGCCGCCCCCTTTAGCTGTAGAAGAGCTGGATTCATTTTTTAGTGATGTACATTTCCAGAGTGACGAAGGGCATCTACGAAGATTCCTTGAGTCGAGGCAGAGCGAACATCTTTTTCGGAATCTTGGACGCGTTCTCTTCGAAAAGGGCGAAGGCGATAATTACGGGTACCGGCAACCCATCTTTTACAGCATCTTTTCGCCGTTTGCTACTTGAAAAGGGCTAAAAGATGTTCAAAGGGATGGGCTGCCGGTACCTCTAAGATAACAATGTGAAACAAGGAAGTCATGACCTAGCTGTCGATGGTCTAACCGGTAATGAGGAGGCGCTCTTCTCACGTACAGGTAGAAGTGACGAAAACGCAAGAAGATATTTAGAAGAGAATGTTGTGCTAGAGAACGCACAGACGAAAGATAGAGGAGATCAGGCAGGGACGAAGGACAGCGCACGTAGCGAAGAAGAAAATAATGCAAGGAACAGCGCACGTGGCGAAGATGCTGGGACCTCTTGGTCATCTGAGACGAGAGACGCCATCCTTCGGCGGATGCTCGGCGTACGTTTGAATGAGGACGTGCTAAACTGGGCAGCCATTCCGGATACGGTGTACACGCGACACATCAGCTGGGTCGAAGCGTTTTGTGGCTGTCCTCAAGCGGAGTTGCTCGGAGACGTCCAGCAGTGCAACGAGTGCCGGAGAAGCGACGCGCAGCTCTACGCCGCCAGCTTATATTATGCCTTGATGACCATCACCAGCATCGGTTACGGAGACACCGCCACGCCGGCGACGGTCGACGAGAGGTGGCTCGGCTGCGTGTTTCAGATCATTGCTGCGATGCTGTGGGTCCAGGTGATCGGCAGCGCCTGTGGCGTGCTCGCGAACATGGACAGCAACGTGAAGGAGTTTTACCAGACGATTGATGAACTGAACCACTTAACTGGCCAGATGAACCTGAGTCAGCGGATGCGACGGCGACTCCGGATCTTTTTTTACAACACGAGGCAGGTGAACCGCATGCGGAGCTACCACGAGCTGATGTCGCGGTTGTCGCCCAACTTGCAGGCGGAACTCTTTTTCTCCTTGAACGGCACCTTTGCGATGCAGGTTCCCTACTTGCGCGACGTAGAGCACAAACTTCTAGCGTACATCTGTCAAAAGTTAAAAGAAAAAGTCTTCGCGCAAGGCGAACTGTTCGTGGACATTCAGTCTCTGTACATTCTCAAGCGCGGTTTGGTGCTCATGGACGGAAAGGTCTACATCAGCGGGCAGTACTGGGGAGAAGACTTTCTGCTGGATGCGCCCGAGCTGATGCGCTTTTACCGTGGGGCGGCCCTAACCTACGCCGAGACCGCACACCTAACGCGCCAGGACTTAAACGACTGCCTCCTGAGGTACCCCTCGGAGCGGGCACGGATCCGCCGCTTCAAGGTCAGGCTGGCCGCGATGCGCGGCTTCGTGAACGAAGCTCGACGGCGCCTTGCAGCACAAGCGAGGCCGGAGGGTGAGAAGATGCACGCTTCCGCTCGGGCTGAGGAGGCTGAACGGGCTGAAGCGTTGGAGGCGCAAATAAATTCGGCATTGGCGGAGCTGACGCCGAGAGGCATTCCGGCCCTCGCCACGCGGACTTCAGCTCCTGGCGCTCTACTTTCCCCCACGTCCTCAGGCGCTGCTATTGGAGCTACGAGCCTCGGCGCACCCTCACCCTCTGCGATGAGCGCCGTGAGTGGGACCCTCTCCTTTCTCAGCGAGACGGCCGACTCTCTTCCTGAATTAGGTGCGTCGTACGTGGAAGGAACTCCATCTGGCTATGCCCCGAGTGGGTTTTCGGGTTATTCCCCCAGCGCCTGCAGCGGCGACACAACAAGTGCAGTGAACACTCCAGCCGAGCATCTCAGAGCGGGTGTAGCTGCAAGTGTTTACGGAGACGGAGGTCGAGAGACGACCGGCAACAACATCATGGGGGGTGGCCCTCCGGGGCAGCTCGGCATGATTGCTGAGGAGGGCAAGAGACGCGAGGATGAAGCGGGTACTCCTGTAGAACTCAGGCCTTCTAGCAGCGGGGCCAGCAGCGGCAGCGACCTCCTTGTGAATCGGCGAGAGACTTGGGCCCAGTTGCGATTAGCAGAGCAGCGTAGCCCGAAGGAAGCTGCTGCGGACAGGGCGGGAAGACTCGACAGGCGGGAACAAGTAGTTGGTACAACTGGCGCTGTGAATGGAACGACTTCGCAGGAGGCCGTCGAGCCAGCCCCTCGCCCCTCAAGCGCGCATGAGCCGAGACGCAGCAGCACACGCCCACCACCACCACCTCCGCCACCCCCTTTGCGTGGAATGCAGCAAAGCTCTGGAGGTGGGGCTCGCCATACTGAAGGTTCCCACCGTTCTGCGTCTGCGGGACCCACCAGCAGAACACATACTAGCGCAACAGCTACTGACCCATTTTTCCCCAAAGTGGGCAGCACGTCACCGCGCCCCGCGGGTTCTGTTCCTCCCGCTGGAGGGGCTAAGAAGCGCGGAGCAACAGTTTCCTTCGTAGAAGAGGATCACAAAGTGACCAAGGCCGTGGCTAAAATGGTGGACCGGCACACCAGTCTTGCGCGTGGACCCCGTGATTTGGAGTACAAGAAGGCGTTTGTGCAGTATTTATTACAAAAAAAGGAAGAGCAAGACCAGGCGGCATGTACAAGATTCACGCTAGAAATACTGCTGCAAGAAAACAAAGACAACGTCATGAAATCTTTCCGGGAGCAAATCGTACTTCAACGTTTTTCTGATGAGATTACTAGGACGACAAGGTTTAGGTCCTGCGACGCTCAAAGCACTAAGTAAAACCCCCGGTTCGTTTTCACCTCTACAATCTTAGGCTTATCCCATGCAGCAATAAGATTACTTTCGTCCGGTGCATGCGCATTGTCTTTCTTGTCGTAGTACAACAGTTGTTTTAGTACAGTTTAATATTGTTAGTTAGTACTACAACTAGTACTTATAATGCATTTCATTTACAACACACAGCGAATGTTGGTCGAGGCGTTGTTGAAGAGGCCACTGCAGGTGACTTCGGAGGAGTCGAGCTCGGATGGCACAGACATGGACATTGCTGAACGCCTTGAGAGAGACGTGCTGCGAAGTGTGAGAAATCAGAATCGTATCTATGATCGTGCAACAGGAAGCGAGATTTTCTCGAAAGACCAGCGCCGTCGAAGGCCAACAAAGGAAACTGGTGCATCTTCGAATGACGGTCAAGGAATGATACCTGCATCTTCGTCTGAAACAAGTACTATGATACCTGAGGTACGGGGTGGGCAAGGGATGATGTTACCTCAGGCGGTACAGGGTAGTAGTGGTACTGTAGGAGCCGTAGAAGGAGTACCTATGCCTCAGGGTAGCGTAGGAGCCGTAGGGGTAAGTGCAAGACTTCTTGAAGCAGTTCCTGCACAGACTGGAGTGTAGATCCTAGAAGTCTGTCAATCCTGCAATCAAGCACCAACCGCCAGTGCGGCTCTTCCCGCAACCTGGTGCCAAGGAAGTGATACAGGTACATCCGCAAATGAGGAAGCAGTAACCTAGGCGCTAGTAACACTGAAACAGCACTTAGAACAAGCAACACGTGTTCAACTAGAACAACAAGAATAAGAGGAGAGCTAAAAACAAAGCATCAAAAAGCTTGATCCGATCGTTAGTGCCAAGGAAGATCTCCGTCGACCTGTTCTTCACCACTTCTAGTCTTTGGCCTTCCTCGGTTCATCAGCATCATTATACTCGTCGTACGCCTTGATGATGTTTATTTTGCAGCTTGATTTATTTTCGTCAGGAAGTTGACATAGAGTTTTCGTCAGGAAATGGACAGCCCTGTTCGTTGCAGCGATTCATCATTCTCACTCTCAAATCAGTGAGAGATGGCTGGTTTTCCTTCCACGTGATCTGAGACCGAGTTTTCCTTCCACGTGCACTGAGAGATGGCTGGTTTTCAGTGCTTACGAGTTTAGTAGAACAAGAACTCCTGTGAACTCTCTTTTGCAAAGAAAAATGCCAATGGCATGCGCAGCGGACATTGAAGATGTTTTACAACCATGCTGATGAACCAAGAAACGGCCACTCATCACTCCTCTTGCAAGAGGACCTTGCAAGAGTGCGATCATGTTCCTGCCGGCGGATTAAAAGTTATAGCGGATTCATCCTTTATCTGTCGGTACTACATCAAGGTGTCGTACATCACTTGCAAGAATTTGATGGTCCACCTCCTCTCTCTTGCTGTTCGGCGTTTTGCCTCTTGTCATAAACTTGATCTTTATAAGAGGGTTGGTTCCCTGCTGTGGTCAACAGTGAGATGCATCCTGATTTGATCGCGATCTTGTTAGTCATTCCGATTCGTCAGTAGACTGGATTGTCTTCTATACCCCATAAATGGATACACTACTCCTACTAACGTGAGGATGCACCATGAGCAAGCAGCCTGAAATGTAAAAAGCGGTGCATGCCCATCTGATTTTGCGCAGTCCTTCACACTGAAGATTTTGTTGAAGTTTATCTCCATAATTTTCATCGGAAAGTCGGAGCACACTATTAGTACTGATTTAGACATTCGACCACACATGGACATTTTCTCACAGCAGGAACCTGGCAGGTAGGAAAGGCGTGCTCGTAGTAACGTTGACCTATTATGTCACTGAGGAGCTGGCGCGGTCCTACTAAATATGGCAACGTCCTGTATCTAGAGTCCATGAGATAATTCATCTAAGGGAGTACAGCGTAGACTCGATCTTCTGGCTTTTTCAATGCGTGTCCTGATGTCGAACTGTATTTTTGAGGTAATGATGACGATAAGGTACTATCCGTAAAAGTCTAGAAGAGCTTGTTGTAATGGATATGGTCTCGTCTAGTTTAACATGTTGGCAATCTTGATTTCCTCAAATCTTTATCGATATCAGAGTGTTATTATTTGCCAAGAAGGTCTTTTTTTGATTTTGAAAGATGACAAAAGTTGTGATTGGTAGAAGCGCACCCGCGCCAACTAGTAAGGTTGGAGATAAGGCTTCATCTGCAACATTTTCTCCTAGTTTTACTAGTAAGATTCTTTCTGGGGGAGCTACTTCTGCAGCGAGTAATTTACCACGACTCTTATCATCGATTTCTTCGACACCTGCAAGTATTGCTGCAAGTATTGCGACTTCCAACCTCAGTCATCATGCTGAACAACTATACCTACAGCCACCTGAGAAGTCAACTTCATATCAATCGAAATCAACATCTCAGCCTGAATATACGAATAACAACATGCCCTCCTCAGTCGTGCCAGAACCGCTGAGACATTCATGGGCTGCGTCAAACGGCGGAGCGGTAGATGGGCTACCAACGATGAATACAGTAGCAGGAATGGCAACATTTCCGATTGATCCAGAGGCTCTCGAGCAGCATCCAGACCACGACACTTTTGAGTTCTGGGCATGGGTTGCACTGTGCGCGTTGCTGCTCGTATTGGCAGGTGTGTACTCAGGACTCACAGTGGGCCTTCTAGCACTCGACGAGTCGCAACTGGGCCAACTGGTGGCGCAACGGGAGGAAAGGCGGGAGAATGAACGACCAGAAGCGAAGCAGAACACAGGAGCTTTGTCGTCTGCAACAACTATGTCGTTGAAGAAGAAGAGAAACTCGAATATCGTTCATACGAGGAACAAAAGCGCCACCACCGTACGACGAAATTCACCAGACAGTACAACAAGTGCGGCTGAAAATGTGATCGGGCTACGATCTTCCGAGAACCTTGAAAATGTCCGCTCTTGCGTGACAGGAACCAGAAGACCTTTGCAGGAGGCGAATGGAGGAGAGGAGGACCCAAGAAAGTCTAGAAGTCCACCTTCGGATTCTAGGGCACGCACATCAACAGGGGACATCAACAAGATATTTCCACCAAGTCTGGTTTCTCAGTCAACAAGGATATCGTCGTGCAGCACCACTGCGTCTGATGATCTATCGCAATTGGTCTTAGTACCCAGAAGAAGCAATGGTATTCACGTGAGTAGTTTGCCGTCGCTTTCTGATGGCGCGAGCGACCCAAGGATGTCCTGTTCTGGGGCGTTCCTTTTAGGCGACGTTCCGGACCGAGAACAAGAGCTGTACCATCTTCGTCACGGAGATAGTTATCTTGGTGAACGACCACAACATCATCAAAATGTTTTTGAAAACCGAGAACTACTCGTCAGATCAACAACACAGCAACACCAAGATTTTCGAGTCTACAATAGATTGCGTGTCTACCTGCAGCAGCACCATCGCTTATTGTGCACGCTTTTGCTGGGAAACACGATTGCCCTAGAGTCGCTTCCGATAGTGCTAGATCGCATTCTAGATAACAACACTACGGGGGCGATCTTTTTCTCAATTCTGGGCGTTCTTTTGTTCGGAGAAATCCTGCCGATGGCGTTTTTGACCGGTCACAGGCGTCTAGTTAAGGGCGGTAATCAACAGAGTCTAATTATCTGCTCAATCCATCTTTTACAACAGCATCTGAAAGATCGAGATATGTTCTTCTAAGAGATGATGGATTCCTCTTCTTTGTTAGCTCTTCTTTGTTAGCTCTTCTTTGTTAGCTCTTCTTTGTTAGCTCTTCTAATTTGCATTGGATTTTACGTCTCGAGCCTTGCCTTCGGGTGTCCTTCGTCCTCTTCTCGCCACTAGCAATGCCTCTCGCTTGCTTACTCGACAACATAGTGGGAGTGCGTCAGCAGGACGAAGACCCGAGGATGGTGACAACCGCGGACTCCAC
The DNA here is from genome assembly GCA_905178165.1 of Amoebophrya sp. A25. Lineage (NCBI taxonomy): Eukaryota > Dinophyceae > Syndiniales > Amoebophryaceae > Amoebophrya > Amoebophrya sp. A25. The sequence goes on from CAJINU010000044.1 coordinate 30,943, forward strand.
AGGTTGGGGTGGGGATATAGAGATGTTTGGAGTCGGATCCTCCGACGAAAGAGGGGATGACATTTCAACGCAATTTCACCGCAAGTGCCGCCGCGAATTGGTGGATGCCCGACTACGGCCTCCTCCGACTACGTCAGGAGATGGAGATCGGAAATGCATCGTAGGCGAACGCGTAGACTCCAGCTTTCGCGCCTCGTTAAAGGATCTCCAAAAGTCTTTCCCCAAGCAAGTGTTGCCTTTCCCTTCTACTTTACGAGTTGGTGATTTTATGCAACCGCTTAACGACGATGGGATGTTTTGCCGCACTCTTGACGCCGCAGCTGTTTTTTCCGATGTTGTAGCGCAAGAATTTTCGTCTTTCAAAAGTCCTACTACTTTGCCGAGTTGTAGATCCTATAAAAAGCCTGTAAAGTATTATCTTGTTGTTGGCGCTGGTGAGATTGTCCTGGGGTACCTCCCGTCAGCGGAAATGATGCACTTCGCTTTGATTTCGCAGATGGAGAAGGACAAAGGAAATAGCACACGAGGCAGAACGCCCTCTGATATGTTGGTGAAAGACGTCCTATACGAACTTCGAACGCAAGAAGAGCAGGAAAAACTAGAAGACCCACATGCGAGAAGGCATTCTTCTCGACGCCTTCCCACATTCCCAGCTGAATTGCCACTCCTGGAAGCCCTAGAGCGCTTAAAGACGGAAGCTGGAGACCTACCCGAATTTGCTCTCGTCGGTTCAGGAGCAGGACAAAAGATACTGGGCATTTTCGTTGTTGCGGATGCGATGGCGTCTCTGCTGCAATTGGGTGCCTCCAACAATTACCTAAACCTCGACTCGTCGCCATGCCCATCCGAATTCGGCCTCAACGAACGGAACCCTTAGATCCTTCACAGCAGGGCCAGTAGCAGGCATTCAGACGTGAGAAGAAGTCGATATGTGATTAGACGCCAACGGAAGGCGGCAGCGAATAGAACACTTCGAAAGTGTCCATGGACGGTTTGGAAAATCCAGCATTGTAACAAAATGCAGCACGTTCTCTTACAACGCCTGCGGTCGTCATCAAAACCGACATCAGGAATTAAAGAGGGCATAAGTCGCAACGCTCTCCTCTCTGTCTTGTTTACGGTTAAAGTGTAGTAAAAATGCAGCGCAAAAAAGGTCACGTTGGTTGATAGTACTTCTATGTAAGTATCTAGTTTGAGGTTGATAGTAATACTCATTGTACATTAAGATCATAGGTTCATCGATGATCGCAATTCACGCAATGTAATATCTTCATCCTTCTGTTCATCCCTCCACCGACCCCGACTCCTTGCTGCCTGTTGCACACTACACAGGATTCGCAACCTTTCCTACTCACCTCAACACACGTGTACGATGCCTGAAGATGATATTCTAAAACGTTGTCCCCAGAAGTTCTTGTACAACAAAACACTACTTCTAGGTCCTAGAAGTTCTGAATCCTAGAAGTTCTGAATCCTAGGTTGAGAAGAGTCGACGCGAGTCTCGACTAAATGATTTTTTTGTCCGTTGTTCAACATAAAGAAACTCACAATGATAGAGGTTGAACTGTGGATCACAAACTGGATGCAGGAGTGCAAATATTCATCTTGTTCCAGGCAATGATCTGTGTCCATTCCATGAAATCCAAGAACGTGTAGGCAAGGTCTGATCAAGAAAGCTCACAAAGATCACACTAACATAACTTTCACAAATGGAAGAACAGGTGGATCTGATCATACGTAAATCATCAAGGTAAGAGGAGAAGTCGATGGATCCAGGTAGCACTTTGGAGCAGAGTCCTTGAAAATTATACCATGCCATTTTCAATTCTCCTCTATCTGTCCATCCTTCAGGCGACAAAAAGGCGGAATGCTTAAACAAAAAACCTCGTTCTTCCTTCGCTTTGCACATCGAGGACATAGATAAATAGAACGAGTGCTCTCTGCTATCACTTCTAGGACTCTTGAAGTAGAGTTCTCTCTACTCATCTAACATAAGGGTTTACAACATTGTCATTGTGACTATCTAGCGTAAGACAAACCAGAGTTATTGTGAAAAATGGGTGCCTCCAAGAAGAAGAAGGGTGGCTTCAAGGGCGGCGCTGGCATTATGCCACGCAAGCAGGCTCCCAAGGACTTCCAGAAGCAAGTGAACAAGGTCGGCAAAGCGAAGAAGCACGCTCAGAATGCGACTCGCACTGACTTTAGGGCAAAGAAGATTCAGATGCCTGCGCAGCGTGCTCTCGATCGACTTGCCGAAGAATTGCCACTAGACTGCCACACTCGTGGAGGTGTCGGAGGCATCACTAGCGGTACTAAGAGTCTTGCGGAGCTTCTTTCGCAGTTAGGACACACGAACAGCAACATGCGAGTGCAAGCGTTGTCGTCGTTGAGCGAGTTCTGTCGGACGTGTCCGTCACAGGTACGAGAACGACTGAATCTCGTTCTGGAGCGCTGTTTGTTCCTGGTTGCAGACCCCCAGGGAGCGGTCCGTCGAGAGCTGTTGCGGCTCCTGGAGGAAGTGCTGGCAGTCGTATCCACCAGCAACTCGTGTTCAGCGACTACATCAACATCAGGCACTTCTAGTTCCACCTCCACCAGTACCACCACCAGCACAGTATCCTCCAGAAGTTCGTGTTCTCAACTACGTCCTTTCGCAGCGTTGCTGCGCGCTCAAATCAAGGGTGCCCTGAGCCACGTGGACGCAGGTGTGAAGCAAACTGGTGTTCAGCTGGTCAGCCTGTTCTTCGATGAGCGGAATAAAACGCGCAAGCACGACTCGACTACCGCACCCACTTTGGGGCAAAGTGCTGCGGCTATCGTTTTTGGCGAGGACGCTGAATTTCGTGAGGTCATCTGTGCTCTGGTCCAGGACTGTTTGCGAAGCGCTCAGGATGATCGGCGCACGCGATCCGCTCTCGAAGTCGCGTTTCATCTGCGATTCATGGCACATCATGGTACGAAATCTGCGTCACGCGACACGGTATTTGAAGGAGAAAGCCACATTATTTCAGAAAGAATTAAGAAGCAAGACGATGCTTGGATGGCGGAGGACGTCGACACCAGCGCGGCTCCAGCTACACTGTCGCTGATGGACATTTCTAGCGACACAAGTGGCATGTTCCGTTTAGGCGAGGAGCGAAAGTGCAATAAAAGTTGTGGCACTTCCTCAAAAGCAGGTGGAGGGGCATCCTCGAATCATAAGACGCAAAAAGAGATTGAAACAGTCGCTCTTGGTGGAGCACGCCGTGTCCAGGAAATAGAGACTATTGTCCGTGCATGGCGACTCAGCGCTCCACCGGCTCCGGGCTCCAATGCGACGACACAGGGCAATGCTCCACCACTGCTAGAACTCTTGGGTCGGCGTGAGCTGTGCGTTGGTCTTCTGGAATTGTTACTCAGTGAGGAGAGTGGAATCCTACCCTCTTGGCGTGCAGCCACTGCCTCTAGTGGACAACAACAACAACAACAACAACAAGCGCTTCTAAATATCAAGAGTCGTCTCGAGAACATCAAGACTTCTCCCGACAAGGTGAAGAATAAGTCGTCTACATCCACCACGTTTCTTCTTGGGGAGCTGTTGAAGCATGTGTGGACCGAGTTCCCTCTGCCGGCTGATGCGCCACCGGGTGTCAGTCGCGTGTTGTACAAAAACAAGGCGGATTCTATCAACTTGCGTCTAGCGCGTCTCTTTTTGCGGACCGGCGTAGCTGGACCAGTGGCTGATCGAGTCGTTTCGTATTTGGAGAATTTTCTAGCTAAATCCCTGTTGAAGGATCAGATTAGTGGAAATACGACCTTGAACAACTTCTTGGGAGGTGGAACAAGCGGCCATGGGACAACTGGAAGCCATGGAACAACTGGAAGCACTTCGGGTTGTTCTTCGTCGTCAGGAACAAACCTTACATCTTCTTCCTCTTCCTCACCAGCAGCGGCCTCCTTCCTGACCGTCGCTGATGGATATCGGAACAAGTTGCATTTTTTCCTCTACGAAGTGCTGCCCTTTGTCAGCTGTGTGGAGAAGCGAGTGGAGTTTTTGTCCAGATTGGCTACTCCTCTTCAAGGTAGCGGCGAGACATCAGAGGCAGAAGTCTTACGTCCGCGTGTCCTAGAGTCGATCGCAGTCGTGGCGCGGTCCGGAGAAGACTATTTGCGGATTGCCGATCCTCAAGTGGTTCAAAAGTGGATCGCCACGTGGACGAGGGCACTATTCTACCTAGGAAGCCGCCTCATGTGCATGGATGCTCAAGAGACATCATCCTCCGATTCTTCGGGTGCTAGTTTCTATCTGCAAGTGCTGTTGAAGCTGTTTTCGCGCCAACTGGTGCCGATGCCGGGTCCTTCTGCGCGGCAGCTGTTTCATAGCGACAATCTCCCGCTTCAGCGGCAGTTGTTGCCGTTTTTCCTCGGTCTAGGTGGCGACGCGCCGCCAGTGGTGAGGCTGAGCGCTTTCCCGGACTGCCAACGACAAGCTTTGAGTCTTTTGGCGCACTTGTCGCCAGAACTCTTGAACAAGGAAGCCCTGGTGCAGAAGCTCTGCCAGCAATTGCTCTTTCCGAGAGATCTATACGTTGCAGAAGACACGAACTTAGGAAGTACTACTACATCCTCCTGTGCTGGTGCAACATCCTCCTCCTCCTCTGGTATGACCTCATCGTCCGGTCGTGTAACTCAAAAAAAATCGTCCGGTTTTTCATCATTACCAAACAGCCACCGTCGCCTCCTAATGGAGATCCTGCTACGTCGTCTGTGTGCAACCGGAAAAAGTTTCTGGCGATTCGCTTTGTCTGTGTGCCTACTCGAAGGTGCTGAGCTCGTCATAGAGGCTATTGCGGGACGTAGAGAATGCACCACGGAGACGCTGTGCGCATTCTTAGAGCAGGTCTCGGCTGATACTATCATCGGAGAGTCAAGTACACCTACAGCGAACGAAGTATATCAACAATATGGTACTAATCCTTTCACGGCACTAGAGGAGACAACGTCAAAAGCGGCGGCAACGACACCGCTCCAAGAATTGCGGCTGCAACTACGGACCTTGCTAGCCCAAAAGCACCAGGAGAGTATGCAGTTGTTACGGCTTGTCCGGTATGTCGATCTTTGCTGTGGCCTGGAGCAGGTAGCTTTCGGGGGATCCCTGCCGGTCAAGGTCTGTTGCCACGTAAGAGACGTCTCTGGGAAGATTATCAGTGCCACTGTAGCTGCCAGTCCGTGTTCGTCTGGAGATGGTGGTGAAATGGCAGTCGTGGAGGAAAACTGAACTTACTCAGGAACAGCGTGATTTAGAACTACAAGAAGTGACAATTACATGGGGTCAAGATCATTGTGACTAGCTGTACGAAAGCTAGTCGGCGATGAACATCGTTTGATGAAGATTTTTATCCCGGCATCGTTAGAACCCTCACTCGACCAAGTCTGTAGATGTCAAAAAATGTTGAAGACTTTTATGCCAATTTTATTCGCACCAAATGAGAATCAGATGAACTACCCCTGCTCCCATGATTTTTACACGCGACGTGCTGAATATTTAGGACCTCGAACTGCAAGCGTAACCGTTGTCGTTGACATGCACAACGTCACTGTAATGGACAAGTGTTCTACTTGTAGTGCCGTTTCTGTCATGACACACTAATGGTTCTACAGCGCCGAAAAGACAGAGGCAAGAGGAATAATGCTATGACTTTCCATTTTGGTGCGAGATAAAAAGTCTTCATCAAGCACCGGCGTCTTGTAAATGAGAATGCGTGAAGAATAAAAGTACCAAATATCAGCATGATGAACAAATATTTTTCGAGAAGCGAGCGACCAAAAAACTTTTGCTGATTGGAGAACTTAATTGTCCGTGCTTTCCATCGTATCTCAATCCTCAGAAGGACTACAATCATTTTACACATCAAGTACCTAGTTACTCATATTTCAGCTTCTTTGAAGATGCCTACAGAATCTGAGTGAATCTAGTAGTAGAACCGCTCAGGCTTTGTGAACAAGAACATGCAAGTAGTTCTTTACAGTCTAACTCTAATCTGCTTCTTGATTGCCGTTATTTGACTCACGCTACTCGGACTCATAGTCACACTCGTAGCTTGATACAACTAGGTCAGACTACACATTTTACTTTATAGAAGAAAACATCAACATGGCGGAGCAGTACGCGGCTCTGAATGCCGAGTTTGCTGCCAAGCTCGTGCCAGAGGCTGAGAAATTCTCGCCTGTGGTCGCAGAGGGATCCAGACTATGGGTGCAGGCAATGAACGCGTGCCAAAAAGTGTGTGCGGACGCATCCACAATGCCACAGCCCAATAAAGTTGACGACGAACTGCAAAAAATGGTTCAACCCGTGAAGGATGCGATTCTAGCAATCAAAGAATTAGAGGGGAAGAACAAATTGGATGCGTATCAAATGATTCTGATTTATCCTCTATACTCATTTCATCTTTGTAAGTTCATAGCTTTTAATTCTTGAATTTCTAGGGTCTACATGCTTCTACTAACCGAGGTGCTACAATAATCACATGTTGACGCGTTTATTCTGTGGTTGGAGTCATCTGACGACTGTGTATGTCGACCTCGACGACAAGAAAGAACCCATATTCTTTTACATCAATTTTGATCTTCCAGATTCTCACTCACCCTTCTCATCTATTACGTTCTAATCTCGATCTCCTTGTTCACCTAAATCAGATGTAATCTGCACCTACGATTTCTGGTAGAGGCCTCTGGCGCGTTAGTGTGGCCCCTTGCGCCGATTGGAGGGACGACTACGAATATGTTCGTAGGGTCTATGCGAGAGGCAGCCGACATGTGGGGAACCAAACTCTTCAACTCAGGAAATGTTATGAAGATGTGGATGATGAATCGTCTGTGCATGTTCATGTTCTACATAGAAGAAGGAGGTGGCCCTCATCTGTAAAAATTGAAAGAATATCTAACGCAAACGCGCCCACGTGGGCCACCTTGCCTGAGTCACCGCCTGGACCCCACTGGTACCACTTTCCGACCACCGCCGCCCCCATCCTGCGCAGTGTATCGCCATCGGTCAAAAGGGAGGCCACAAGAAACACGGCGGAAGAGGTTCCCCCTGTCCTCGCCTTCGGGCGTCTTTCTTCCTCTGGGAATGCTTCGGGCACGCTTTTCACCTCGCCGCGCGTGGTGGTCCTACTGTTCCGCAAGATCGACGGACAGCTAGGGGGAAAGCTTAACCGCGGCGCGCCCTCGTATTGGCAGGTGCTGACTGGACTCCCGCCGGGTGGCAGCCTGGGCCCACTCTTCTGGACAGTCTTTATAGCACGCCTCCCGGATCGGTGGCGACGGCGGGTTCGTCGAATGAAGTAGCAGCCGCGCCATCAGGCTGCGGGAACGAAATTGATAGGACCGCAGACGCCTCGAGGCCAAACGCGTGGGGCCCCTTTGAGTGCCTTCGCGTAGATATGCCTCGGCATCTCGACTCCGCGAGGCATTGGCAACCACGTCCCGGAAAAGTTTCTGAACCTGTCCGCTACATCTGGGCGAGCTCCTCTGAAACAGGGGGCGTGACGTGGCCGCGCTCGCGGAGATCTTCCGGGGCCCGGGGGAGGTCTGCCGCTAACCGTTGCAACAATACCGAGGAGTCCCCTACTCCACCCGCCTGGGGGGAGGAGCTTAACAGTCGCCGAGTGTGGCCCCCGCATTGTGATGTCTTGCGCCCTTTTCTGGGTTGCTCCGTACTCTCTCAGGCCACTCTGGTTTGTACTATTTGGGTCCCGCGTGCGGCTCTCGGGGTTCGCTGCACGTCGGGTCCCCGCCCGGCTTGCTATGATAACGAACTTCGACTACTCTCTTACATAAAAGTAGACACCTACCTAGGACCACATCTTTTAGTGAATCATCTTTGTTTGAAGTTGAGCTCAGTAATCCTCATTCATATCCCCAGAGTGGAAGCCATGGCGATTAGCAGCAATGAATTACATGAAGGAACTCGTAGTTCTCTGCAAAGACGTCTATCCCAACGGCGTGATATGGAAGGACTCAAAGGCAGCGCCAGGTATAATCTAATCCTGTCTTGTGAAGTAACTCTAGTAATTTTAGGTAACTCTAGTGGAGTAAATAAGAGTAGACTCTTTTTTGTCAAAGATGTTTTCCAAGCGAGGCGCCCCTCCTTCGGGCAACAGTCCGAACAAGCGCAGCGCCGCAGGGTCATCAAGCAGCGCCAAAGGCCAAGCATTGCCCACTGATAAGGCGCAGCAGATGCAACGCCAAAGGAACACGCAAAGGCCCACGGCTCTCATGGCGCGCACTGAGGAACCACCAGCAGCGTCCCAAGTAGGAGGCACAAGCACGACAACAGCGGCGCGCGCTGGGGTCTGGCAGATGCTGCAGCTTCGAAGTGAATCGCGTGCGCCGTGGGAAACAGCGAGCGCAGTTTGCGCGGTGGGCGTTTGCTCCTTGTCGGATGCAGCGTGCACAGCCCCAGCACAGACCACGGCGAGGCACTGCGACCCGGGAAGCATGCCCAGCGCGGGCCCCGTCGGGGCCATTCTCTTGCTGGGTGGTAGTCCGTCGTGGGTGGCGCATCGCTTGCGGGGGCGCTTTGCGTGCTGTATTGCCGCCGGCTCTCATGGTGTGCGCCTCTGGCGAGTTCGGGGAGAGACACCGGGGGGCTTTAGGGGGTGCCCCTCTCTGTTGCTGATTCGCACGGCTGTCGCAGGCATGGGCCCGAAGTGTGCAACAAGCTGGCCCCGCGAGATATCTGGAAAGCTTCGACCGCTTCCGAAGCCTTCGCGTGCGAGACTGGACGCCTTGAGTCTTTCCCTTGCTTTTTGTGACTTGCTCGAGATGATGGCTATAATCCCTGCGCCAGGATAAAGCTCGAGCCGTGGCCGTTTCGCGCATGAGACGCCGGCCGGAGGAGACGGCCCCGGCGTGCCGTTCATTGTGGCAGCGCTTTCCTGCTGATGGTGCTGAGTGTCCCGGATGGTGGGCACAGGCCTCGGAGGTTGCTGCAAAGACCTGCAGCGCAGCGAATGGGTGGGGATCGCCTCAAGCCTCCCGGGCGTCATGTGTCTGCTGGACTCGCGACCTGAATGAAGCTGCCAAGATGGTGAGTGATGTGAACAGCCACGGTCTGCTGGTCGTCGCCAATTGCTTCCACCGCCATGGCAACGAGAACCACAACTACTACAGCGGTCAGGCTGCCAAAAGTGGCTCTCAGCAGAACCGCGCACTTACTGATCTTTGAGCCAGCACATTTTTTGACGTGTTACTTTCCCTCGCATTGTAATTTCAACGAGATTGCCGGAAGCCGTCGCGAGGTGTTCGTTGACTTCTGTCAGTCCCGCGGTCGTGGTCATGATTCCCGGGCGTTATGTGTTGGATTCGCGACCACTTCGGCGCAGCGGCGCCGGTACCCATCGGGAACGCGGTGGGGGGAATCGTCGGGCTCGCATACGCGGCGGCACAGGATTGCCAAAACCTGCCGGCCCTGCAGTGGATGCGTGGGGCTTTCCAGTCTAGGCCATCGCGTTCCTTTTGGCTCGTTTTTCACAAGGAGAGGGGGAACCGGAAAACTCGCAACAACAGCCACCACCACAGCAGCAAGGCGACGCGAATGGCGCAGGGGTGCCCGCTTATCTCACTAACTTCGTCGGCTTGATGGCGGGCGGTGTTGCCAGTGTGTTCAGCTTTGCCCTGCCTAACGATGAACCCGGAAAAGGGCGCGGGGGGCCTCTTGTTGTTCAAGGCCCTGCGCCGCGTTCCGCTAAAGATGCGGCTGCCTTTCTGCGCCGCCTGCGCTTGGCGTGGTTCGAAGAGGAAGGGCGCGGGGCTGACGATTTCTGGAGAAAGGCCGCGAAGGCCCTCAGCTATCGTCCTATGTCTCGGAGGGCTAGGCTTCTGGTGAAAATTGGCGGCAAGACGAGACGAAACCGGAGCGCGGCTCTCTTGCTGCTTGTTTTCCCTCGCGGTCCCTGTGCGGTTCGCGAAAAATTTGCGGGCCAACTTCGAAACAGGGACAAAGCGGCGGCTGTGGCTCCTGGCTTTCCTTGCCCTTTTGGGTAAGCTCATCGATGTCGTCGCCCTCTCTGCTACCTCCGACCGTCTTCGCTCTTCTCCGAACACCGGAAAAGCCTCCCAGTCAAAACTTAGCTCCTCGCTGAGTTTAGAAGGAGTAGGGAGCTAAGTAAGATGTCCACTACCGTCCAAGCATTCGAGCATTATATCACTAGGCAGCTCTACCTGCTTTGGTAGTCTCTGATAGTGCTACTATGTCTATACTAATGATCTTCATGTATTTTGATGCACCTTGGAAATCTTTAATGCTAAAAGATTAACATTCAGATCCTACATCAACAGTGATGATGTAACTGGGGAGGTGATCCTCCAGAATTCAGCACACCTTTACCCAGGTCATCAGGGATTGCTTGGCGGCATCAGCGAAGGTGCAACAGCAGGCTTGCGCAAAGTGCAGGATAGTGAGAAAACGAAGAACCGAGATCCTGCGACAACGGTAATGTAGTAGATATTTCCCGATCAATATGTATTGCTGATTCTTCTCTTTCTCAACTAATCATGCTTCGTGCCTCTCTCTCTTTTTTTCTGAAGACTGCCAGCTGTGTCCGCGTTCAATGAAGAAATAGACCTCGACGATTTCACTTGATTACCCCTCTTAACTAATGAAAAAATAGACCTCGACGGTCCCTTCTGCTGGTGGAGCCGGTGCTGGCGGAGTGACTAGGAAGTCATGGGCAGACAAGGCGAAGAAAATCGGTGAGCCTAAGGGCGCACCCAAAAAGGTCCTAGAACGAGACGTGAACTGGATAGTAGAGAACTATGATCCTAATAATGAGCCTAGCCGCGCTGTCAAGTTGGGCGACGAATGCACACTAAAGCACAACGTGTACATCTCCAACTCAAACAACATTATGACTGAAGGACTATAGCTCGCATAACGAAGTATAACAATTCCGAGGCAGTGTTCTTTTGATAGCTTGCATTTGAGTGCTTACTAATAAAAAATTACTAATTTTTTAGCTTGACATCCTTACTTATGAGCCAACTCCTCGCGTAAGAAGCCGAACCCTAATATGCTCCCGTTCATTATTAGTCTAAAGTAAGTCTGCACTTCACTTTGTGCGAAAAGTACGCAGGTAGGTTCTGATTTATCGGAACTCGCTCGCACTACAAAAAAAAAAGCGAGATTAATTGTATTGTATTGTATTGTGTTGTATTGTATTGTAATGTATTGTAATGTTTTAGCTTAGTGTGTGTTCATATCCGTCACGTTTTCGATCGACAGCAAGGCGAAGGCCGTTTTTGTCGACAACTGCGATAAAATATGCGTCGTTCTCTCGGACGTCCTCAGCTCAGTGGAGGTGGTGAATTCCACCAAACTGATCATCCATTGCCGTGGATCGCTGCACACTTTACAGGTACAGAGTTCTTTATAGTAGAGTTTATAGTAGTTCTTTGCATATTAGTACAGAGTTCTTTCGGAGTTCTTTGCAGAGTTTATAGTAGTTCTTTGCATACAAATACATTCTCACTCCATAGAATAGTAGTTCTTTGCATATTACATTCTAACCTAAACCCCTAAATTCCTAACAACCCTCAACCCACCACATCCAGCTCGACAAAGTGGATGGGTGTGATATCTACTCTCACGGCCCGAAGAGTGAGGGCGTGAAGATAGTCCACGCTGTCTCCCAGAATCTGAATTTCAACGCAAATTTGGGTACACCCGAGGATTAAGGCCCTATAGTACTAGGCCTAAGAGGCTATCTCTTCCAATTCTTCTCAAAAAGGATGTTGGAGGAGGGTTAGCAGGATTCAACAAAGGATCATGTTGGACGCTAGTTTAGGAACGACGTAATATAAATGGTGGTGGATGGTAGACGGTCTCAGTATTCTACCCCAGCACGAATGGGTACATCGACATTGTTACTCCTACTCCTACTACTACTTGCAGTGCACAATTTGCACGTGCTTGCTTATGCAGTTCTAAGTTTTCGTGGATTTCAAGGAGATGCCGGTGCCCACTCAGTTTGTGTGCACTTTTGACGGAAAAAAACTGAAAACGGATGTCTCGGATATCTACTCAGGTTGACTACGTAACCAAGCTGAAGGAAAAAAAGAGAATAGAAGTTAAGGCAGTAGCGAACCGCCCGTATAAGCGTAGTCCATCTTGTCTTCGGAAGCATCCTGAAACCGTTTCGAAGGGGAATGAGACCATTTCATGAGACCTCTCCATGAGACCGCTAGCAGGCTGTTAGTACTACTTCGGGTGTGGTGAATGAACGAACTGAGCTCGTTTCGAAGGGGGAAAAGGGTCCAGGATGCATTTCAGGATGGACTTACGGAAGCTCTAAGGAAAAATGGAAGTAAAGAAATTTGGGGAGGAGAGGACGACTAAGCCAACATTAAGGCCGAAAGAAGAGAAAATGGAGATGTCCGATTTAATAAATTAGATGGAAATCTTAGGCATCTTGCCGAATAGATTCAAGTCATCAGATGGAGATGTACGATTTAATAGATTTGCTCTTCTTGTTTTCAGAAGGTACAAAAAGGCTGAGTGACCTCTTAACTACATGGCCATGTAGTGCCTGAGGTGACGATTCTCTGCCGCGTCTCTACTCGGGTCGCAACGGAATCAGGCAGCGAGAGTTGTCACGTGATTCGCAAATGAATGAATGAGTGAATGAATGAGTGAATGACATGACATCAATAAGGCAAGCTATATCTTCCGAGACAGCGAAGTATCAAACATTTTGGTTCCCGAAATGTTTCCAGTTTCATTTCGAGTCCCGAATCGGCTTGTGTAAGGATCGGAGTCTAATTTGGGGGGCTGACTACGGATATGGAGGTGAGATGAAGATGGGAGGTTACAGTAACACGACAGGACAGTATGGAGCAGGGATCGGTGGCGGAGGCAGAATAGAGCAAAATCAGCAGCAAGAGCAGCAGCAGCAGCAGCAGCAGGGGCTACAGATGGAACGACAGCTAGAGCGGGAGCAGCAGCAAGAGCAACAGTGGCAGCTAGAGCAGCAGCAAGAGCAACAGCGGCGGCTAGAGATGGAACGACAGCAGCAAGAGCTAGCGCGGCAGCAGCAAGAGCAACAATGGCGGCTAGAGCAGCAGCAAGAGCAACAGTGGCAGGAGGCGCAACAGTGGCGTCAAGAGCAGCAGCAAGCAGAGCTACAGCGGCAACAGCAAAACAACTTTCAACAGCAGGATAATTTTCAAGATGGTCTCGGCACACGTGGGCTTTCACCTGTTAAGGCTATCAAGAATAATACATCTTTCAGTTGTTCATCTTTCAGTCGTACTTCTATTTCAGTCTCTACTTTATCTAATATTACATCCACCTTATCTACTGTGATGAAAAATATTTGGACCGCTCGTTACTTTTCTTTCGTCTCAGTAAGTTACTTCCTTCAAATGCGATACATCTATCTTGTGTGAAAAGTATAGCTCAGAATTCGTCTTGACCACAACTCCATTGAATACTTGAACATAAGTCCATGAGACCCAGCTCAAAGGGAGATGAAGATCATGAATATTTACTAGCGCTAAAAAACGTGGCTCGCCTTCAAGAGGGGTCGAGTCTTCACCACGTGGCTTTCAGTCGGGTGGCGCAAGAGAAATCGACCGAGGTGGGAGTCCACAACAACCAAGTTATCAAGGTCAGGCCAAAACGAGCAGCCCAGGAAGACTGGCGGATAGAGGAGGTGTAAGTCCTCGCCCAGGAGATACGGGAACGAGTGCACCACCAGGAGCTACTGCACCAGGGTACGCAGCGAGGGCCATGGCACCAGGAGCTAATGCACCAGGAGCTACTGCACAAGGGTACGCAGCGAGTGCCGTGGATAAGAGGGGTCCAGCACTTTCCGACATGGATAATCAATATGGACGAGCTGGACCAGTCGAGCAAGAATTTGCGATGGATATTCGCGGTCGTGGGGGTCGGTCTCTTTAAGCCAGAGCGCTCTATTAAAGAGGGTTTAGGGTTAGCCCTTCTTAGTGGGTACATTCAATTATTCAGTTAATTTTTTTGAATTTTTTTTTGTTACCCAGAGGATCTGAGATCGATTAGTATATTAGCAAAGAGACTCGTCCCATGAGCAGGATCTAGAGGAATACCTAATTTTTTTTCTAATACGTGGCTTTTGAGGATCCACGCACGCTTCCGCAAGCTGGGGACCCTGCTCGCCCTAAGACGTCGCATCCGGTTTTGCAGGACAACGTTCTCTTCCCGTATGATAACGACATGCGACCAGATATTATGAATCGAAGATTTTTACAGTACTCAATTTTCCCTTTTACCAGTCGTGTTTAAAGATAATGATGAAAACTTCTACTCACTCTCGTAGATCCCCTTTTATAGAGACCGTCGCATAGAGAGGCCCTTGTATAGAGACTCTTTCCACAGCACACAAGCCCTTTCATTGAGACTCTGGAACAGTACACCGTCAATGCGCTGAAAAATTACAAGGAGGAAGAGGACGATGCGAAGAAAAAGAAAAGCAGTTAAGGCGACTTTATCCCTATAGTGTAAAGTGTGTTGGGCGCGCCAAGTGTGTTCTCAAATTCACTGTCATGGTATAGTAGTTGTCTTCATGTGTGTTTGAGAATAATAGAGATAGACGTGAAGTTTAGCTTAGATTTCCCGAACGAAGGGGGAGGTGCATCTAGCTGCGTATTCACAGTAATGACAGTCAAATCACCCTTTTAGCAAACATGAGCCTAAACCATACCCACTCTAAGTTGTAGACCGCAAGCTCGATTTTTCGCCGAATAGTCGTCGGGACCGGGATCGTGGCGATCGGGATCGGGATCGTGATCGTGGTGATCGTGATCGTGGCGATCGAGATCGCCGTCGGGACGAGAGCGACCGGCGTCGGGACGAGGGCGACCGGCGTCGGGACGAGAGCGACCGGCGTCGGGACGAGAGCGACCGGCGTCGGGACGAGAGCTCCGGGAAAAAGGAGAAGAAAGGGAACATTCGGCACAGGGATCCAGATGCAGCTAATGAAGTTATGAAATCGAAATTGACGCTGTAGCTATGTTGTTATAGAATAAGTACAGTGTAGAAGTTGTTGCCTATCGAAGTTGGAGGTGCGGCAGTCGCAGCTGCGGGGAGGTCGGTGCCCTGTATAGGCACCCTGATTGATTGATGCTGTAGTAAGTATTTCATTTCTACGAGGCTTTTCTCGCAGTTTCCTTCTTGGGTCTCTGCAGAAATAGAAGAACATACTCGCTTATTTCAGCTTTTCGCATAGCTAGTATGTCGTTATAGTAAGTACAGTGTAGAAGTTGTTGCCGATGGTAGTGAGCCACTACAAATACTAGTTGTTGTCACGAACGGCCATGCCGAGGGAACTCACGTGACATTTTCTTCTTCCTGCTCAACACTCGTCCTCTAACGTTCACTTACGTCGAAGATACCGGAAAACAGCAGCTCAGGAAGTCGACTCGAGGGCAAAGAAGGAGAAAAAACGGGTTATCATGGCATATGCAGATGCCATGGACAACATCGAACTGCCTTTATGGACGAGGCCAACATTACTATTCTACAGATCATGATCTGGGGTTTTTAGAAGTGGATTCGAAGCTCTTTATGCATTCATTCATCTTGACTACTTGAGACGCGACAACGTTGATGCTCAACATTTACAGTGTCCACCTCTCTCAGCACCATCTTAATACAACTCGGCTTTAGTACCCGTACTACAGTACAAAGGCGAATAGGTGGGTACCAAGATTTCCCAATTATGGATCCTAAGACGAGGACTACTTGTTTCTCCTTGCTGATAGTAGAGAGTGACTAAGACCATCTGAGACGCACTGACGATGACTAAGATGGGTCCTAGAAGCTTCTACCACACTCTAATCCTGAACTACGAAGACAGCAAGCGTGAGTGGGATAAAAAACAACGGAAAGGACAACGCCGAGACGAGAAGGCGATGCGTTCTCTGGACAAACTGATTTTATGCATGTTGACTCAAACAATAATACAGAAGCTCACGACAATAAGTTATCATCATCCACCACTTTTTAGTTTATGCTCCTCTTCAAGCATGAGGTGGAGGGGTTTACTTGCGAATTCCATTTTAGTCGAATACTCAAGTTGTAACAAACCGAGTGTCCTCCTCTGCGACCACACTATATCTGGAGGCAAGTCGATTACTTCAGTTTATCGAAGTGTAGGCTATGAAAATCGTCCTAGGATACTAGGCGCTAATAATCGCCGGATCAAACCTCGACGAATTCGGCAGCTTCGGGCAATAAGATGCAGGGAGCTTTCTGAAAGTCACAGTCAGTCAGAATCTCCTGTTTTTACGGCTATCGCTGAAGCTTATCGCTGAAACATCCTTGGCCCCTTTGTCGAGGGGAAAAAGAAGCCAAGGATGCTCTCAGGGATGCGACCGCGGTAGCTCTAACGTTTGCCTTCTACTTGGGAAGCCAACTCCTCAGGACGTCACAAAAAGAACCTGTTTCGAAGAAAGTCGTACTCGATTGAATTAGTGCTGCTGCAGCTCGCTGTTTTGTATTTTGCTTCTTCCTCCAGAGTGTCTCAACAGTGTCTGAGCACAGAGACAAAATATTGTCCGAAATTAAAATCCACTGTCCTTT
This sequence comes from Amoebophrya sp. A25, assembly GCA_905178165.1. NCBI lineage: Eukaryota > Dinophyceae > Syndiniales > Amoebophryaceae > Amoebophrya > Amoebophrya sp. A25. The sequence goes on from CAJINU010000044.1 coordinate 47,543, forward strand.
ACTGTCCTGTTAGCTCCTTGATTCTGATTTTACGTTCTTTGTAACCTGATTCTCACTTCAATTCTAACACCTCGATTCTCCCCAGGCAAAAAAGAAAAACTCCAAGCAAGCTCAAACTTAAATTTGTACATGTTCAAGTAAGTTAAGTATTCTTCCTACTCCAAGCAAGAAGCTAACTAAGATTTCATCTACTCCGCGTTGTTTTGCAAGCTATAAGTCTTATGTCTACTCAAAGCAAGCTATTTACCTCAGGTGTACACCAATAATGATCGATCAACTAGGTGTGGACCAACGCTTCGGTCCGACTCGAACCATGTTACAATCACACATTTCGCTTCCTTTTTTTGTCAGTTCACACACTAGGCTAATACAAGTAACAACAGTTTGAGATGTTCACATCTTTTCGCAGCGTGGTAACAGTTAGAGGAGGTCCTCGTGGTTTTCTTTGAAGTCATTTTTCATTCTCATCGCTAGCGAAGATACGCCAGGTCATAAATTCGTTACTTTGTCCAGCTGACACTCTTGTATCACATAGACGGAACTTTACTGTAGAAAAGTTCAAAATGAGGAAAAAAGAAGCACTTGTGTGGAAGAAACGCAGATTTCCGAACATTTTGGATTTTATTTCTGCACCTTGTTCTTTATACGCATTCGCATGGTGGTGATAAAAGTTTACGTCTATTTTCACGAAGTAAAGAGGTGCTGACTCACGCGTTTTTCAAAAGAGCGATCGCTCGTATGAGGGATAGCCATGAGCATGACTATGAGGCGAAGGAAGTTCCTTGTTCACTATTTCAATATGTTCTTGTTTCAAACAGAGTCATGCGAAATAAAAGTGTGTTTTCCACCTAGTTTGTACTACTCGTAAAGGCAGACAAAGAAAAAACTCCGACTGTTATTCCCTTCGGATAACTGTGATTTCATCAGACGCTTCATCATTTGGGAGGAGAAAGAATGTCCTTGCTTCGTGGCCTGGACTTGTCCCGGTTGTTGGACGTGCCGCTGAGCGCTCTTCGTGCGCATCAAGAGGGCACGTCTTCATCGAAGGCGAGCAAAAATAGTGATGACAACATGACTACGGTGAAAACCGAGTTACAAACTACTCGCCATCAAGAGGGGAAGCTGTCGACAAAGTTCGTAACGTCCGTACCTTTGGTCGAGCAACAGAGGCCGTTGTCAACGTGTGTAAGTAAGTCCCTGGTGTCGGAAACACGACGTCTAGGAGACGGCGTGGACGCTAGGGTCGAGAATTTTCGAAGAGCAGTAGAGGTGGACGCTTTTTATAATGAGCAACGAAGGGTAGTAGAGGGAGGCGTGGATAATGAACGAAGATTACCTTCAGACGTTTCCCGTCTGTGTCGAGAAAACGAGCTATTGACGAGGGAGAAGAGTTGTACTAGGAGCTCAGAATCGCCAGAGCCAGAGGAGCGTCCTCTTCCTCGCGACAACAGAAGCTCTTTTGCAGCTTCCAAAGACCGCTCGAGAACAAGTGTCGAGGAGTGCAGTGGTGCGAGAGCCGTGTCGAAAATATCGACTGTATCTACGCGAGCTTCGCCTTTACTGCCTTCTTCTGCCCCTTTTCGCAAGGAGGCGTCAACATTGTCGCTAGCGTCCCCACAAGACGTTTCGCCCTTACGCGCGTCAGTGCGGGTGTCACCGATGCAGTCGGATGCCCTACAACAGTGGTCGGAATCTAACGAATCCATAACAGGACAATGCGGACTAACCGAACTTTCAGGAACACACGGGTCCCTCGAAGGACCACGCGAAGAAATGGAACACTTATCTCGCACGACCATACTCTCCCGGCAAGAAAGTCACCTCAGTGAGCAGGGAACATCTTCTTCGAAGAGCGTTGACATGCATAAGATTAAGACCAAGCAAGAACAACAGCATAGTCTTCTCCAACATACGAGCTGTGATCGAGTTTCTCAAGTGCAACGACGTCTTGGAGACAGTGACGCTTTCAAGGGTGATGGCTATCACAAATCCACACTTCTTAGTAGTGCACTCGACGCACAGGACGATCACGTTCATGTTGGCAGAAGTAGTAGTGCTTCAGCGTCACTGCTGTCGAGAACCGGAAGCTGTCGGGACGGTCGCTCTCCAGCTTCGGATGGCAGCGTCGAGCCCTCTAGGTCTCTCTTTTCGAAGATAGCTGGCCACTTTCCGAGAGAGGCGCGCGAAACTAGCAGTAGCTCTCACGAAGCTAACTCGGTCCACGATGCCGCGTCGAGCCGCAGTGGCTCCACGGTGCTCACGTGTCCTTTGGTAGAGGGGTCAAATTGCGGAGACACCGCTGGAAACAGCTTGCAACTATCCGGAAGACCGGAAGCGGCGACTGCTGGCCTCTTCAGTGGAGGAGTAGTGTCGGACGCATACTACGATGTAGGCAGCTGCTTTTATGCAATATTACCTTCTCATCTCACAGTCTACTCTCCTGATCCATGAATATGAACATGCACTATGTTTATAATTTGCTTTCATATCCAAAACTGCGGTTTGGTGAAGACCCTGGACGATTTGATCACGACGCGTTGTCAGCTGCTTTTTCGAGTGCGGCAATACCCGACTTCATATAAGCTAGGAGGTGCAGTGCAGAGTCTCCTGACTAGCGTCGAGCTGGTGTCGGTCCTACCTCTCTCTCTGTACGCTGAGCACTATTCTGTATGCTGAGCACTAAAGCGAGGTTTCAGGATTATAGTATTTTTGTTTTAGCATTTCAGCTTCTAGTCTATTTTGTGAATGTGTGATGCTCGGGTCGCACACAATTTTCATGGCGTAGAAAATTCCACATATCTTTACTGTTAATCGGTGTATGGGTGCAGTCCTCTGTATTTCTGTTTCATTTTGTAGTGCAACCTCTTATCGTTATGATAGAAGGTTTCTGCTTCTTCATGACCCTTTGCTTATGAGCGACCACTACAGTCCGCGAATAGTGCTCGTGAGCTGGTGCGTGCTGATAACCTGTGCGATGTCGCAAATACCCAAGTTATGGCCAACATATAGTGTCCACCTCTCTCAACATCATCTCTTTGGTGATGTCCTTTTGTTGTTCATCCCATAGAAGAAAAGGCGAGTAAGAAACATGCCGATGTGGGGGGATCGATGTGGGGGAATGACTCTAGCTCTCTAAAAAAGCGGGTTTTCTGGCGTGCTCGACCGTGGATGCAAGGACGGGCTGTTCCACTTCGCGAGCCTCGCAGCAGCTCCTTCCCAGCGCGCGACGTCGTCTTCGTGCCCTTACTGGTCTTCGCGTTTTTGCACTTGCTGCCTCTCTTTAGAAGCGCAGGAGATGCTGCTGTTCTCGATTACCGCTATTCATCTCGATTACAACGTGCTGTTCTCGATCGTCCTGATAGCGCCGAGAAAGAGAAGATTACGTCAGAGCTGTCAACAAACGGAGAGAAGGTAGAAATAGACCTTCAGGGAAGCGGATCTACGTCAACTCGGTTCTTGGAATCTACAACTCTGCCTGCAGTCGTGGCTGTCAGTGTAAGGGAAGAAGGTTCGAGGCGAACAGGAACGGCAACTGGTGTCGTCCCAGAAAAGGTCGAACATGAGATGAAGGACCACTCTGCGCAAGAAGAGATCGAGCAAAAGCCGTCTTTACAACGAGCCAGATCTTCTTCATCTAGTCAAAAAGACCATGTCGTAGAAGAGGATGAGCTGGCATTGCCAGTAAACACAAGTACCACCGCATTGGGCTCCTCAAAATTCTTCGTGATATCTCTGGCTGTCTCTTCCGTGGTTTCTCTCAGTCGCATCCTTTTGCTAAGGCGCGGAGCTTTCACGAGTGTGCTGTAGTAACTAAGAGAATTAGTACTTAGCGAACACCTGAACAATTCAAAGTTTTCAGTTCTAATTATGGGAAGTCATTTTTTTTCCGATTGCATCTTCGGGTATGGCCTCGGCGTGGCGGCGATTGTCATTGGACATTTCCCTGCTTCGATCGATAGCGCCGTGTGCAATCAAGCAGCTGGAGTCGTTTCTGCTACGACAATGCCGCCTAACAATCCTGAGTTCGAAGTAAGTTCTTCTGGGAGTCACCAGTTGCTTGCAATCGCCTTTCCTGTATTAAGGCTCATTAAAAAGCTAACTGATTCAGCTTTTTTTACGACACTGAAACTTTTTAGTAGCTTACGAACTTCATTGCATCTCTTCAGACTATTGCTGCTCTCATCTTGAAGACGTGCTCTCATCTTGGGGAAAATTACACTACAAAGATACACGACTCGGAGACGAGCAAATTTTTGATAAGCCAATTTGGGTAAGCGACTTGGTTCCTTAGGCTCTGGTATCAAAGCTGCGTCATACACGTTTGTTACTGTTATATCGTCTAATTGTAGTGCTTCTCACTATATTTGGGCTTTTGGGAGCATGCAGTGTACACTTTCGATTCTGGATCAAAGCGGTTCCGGTACTAGGTTTGACTACTCCTCCGCTTTTGTATCACGCGATAGCGGATTGTGGGAGCCCTATGATTTTCGGCAAACGGAGCTCTTCACTGCGATATCCCCCACCGTTTCGGTCTGTCTCTGATCCGGCGGACCGGACTACGAGGTCGTACTACTCAGAGACAGACGGACCGGACGACGAGGAGCAGAAACAACGTCGAGCTGCGCAAAAGGCTGCTCGGCTTGCCATGGACGCCGTTGGCAATGATGTTTTATGGGCACAACCGATATTCGTAAATGTGCTTCGGACTGATTTTGCTTGATGATTCACAGTATCCAACCCTTTTTTTTTGTCAGATTTGTGAATATCAATGTAGCAACTTCAAGAACTGATGTTGTTCCTGTTCGTTGTTGTAGTCGTACTCGTGCAGCGGTCACTCCTTCATTCACGGTGGCATTGCGTGAGAGTCTAGCAGCTGCGAGCGCCGGCAGAGGAGGCAAACATGCAGTTGATTTAGTACATACGAGCAGTATAGGAACACGTACTCTTCCATCACAGGGCTGCGTTGAGCAGTTAGCCTTAAACCAAGATGCAAGTGCGCTTCACACACTGGGAGTGTTAGGCGGTTGCGCTCTTCTAGTGCTGCTTTCGTTCGGAAGCAATTTCGCCCTAAGGAAAAGAGCACACCTGCGTCCCTACCTTTTCCTCTTTTTTTCCCTGTGCATGACAGCGGGAATCGGCTTTATCAGGTACAAATGAAGATAGTTGATAAAGGGTTTTAGGGTTTAGGCTATTTCTAATAGGGGACGGGGAAGGATTACTTCTAGGAAAGATTGATAATGTAATATAAGTAAGCACGCAACTACCCGCAATGAATTAGACTGCAGTCGATGAAGATGTGAGGACTTCGATCATTTTATCCTGTAGCTTAAATTTTCCTGTTCTTCCCGACGCTAGCTATGTCAGATGTATACTATGGATCGCAGACCACGCAGAGTCCCTTTCAAGCATGTTGCCATGACATAGAATACAACTCATATTTGTTAACATGCGTCTATGTATCTACGTACTATTAGGTCTGACTACACATTTTACGAACACTGTAGTTTCGGAGTTTCTGTGTGTAATAATGTATAGTCTCAACAACAAAATCGATCTTCCTTTTCTTGGGAAAACACTCTTCTCTGTGGGACCACGCTTGAATCATGGATCTTGGTGATTCCAGATAATGACAGACATCTTCTAAGTGTCTACTAAGAAATCACATACCACACTCAAGACCTAAAATTCCGTTCCTGAAAGGAGTGAACGACAGAAAGAGCAGAGAGAGAGAGATTGAGTCATTTTGAGTGAGGCACTAAAAAACATGTTGTAGAAATGCAGACGCCAATATGCCTGTTCTTGAAGGTGCGTGAGCCAGTTTGTTGTACATGGAGATCGAGAGAGGCTTTCTTTGTCAATGTTGAAGAAAACGAGGACAGTAGATCCCGATAATATCCGTGCGTGTTGTTCTCCCTAAAAACTAGAGCGTGTCTTCTAACTTTATCTGACCTTTATTCGAAAGACGTACTTAGTTGATTCAAAAAGTATCTATAACAGCTACTGCAAAGTAGATCAAGTAGTGCCACCTACTGACTGTAGAAGCTAAGCAAATAGGACTTTTCAAGCTCCTACGCGGTATATAAGATGTTACTGGGTCCACTCTAGATGAAGTGACAATAGTATTATGGTACAATCTTGATCTTCTTCACCACCCACGAAAATTTTAGTTTTATATCTTCTTCAGGGTATGAATTGCCATTGTACCTCCCCTACTTTGCGACTCCCACCACCAACGAAAATTTGGGTTTTTGAGGAAAGATTTATAAGAATAAGTCATCATCATCGTATAGTCCTGTGAACTCGATAAAGTTATATCTGGAGCTTATGAAGATAAAGATAATCTTTATCGAGAAGTGTCTTTTTGTAAACTTAAGTATAAGTAGCAGTCTGTTTATCCTGACATCTGCGTGTTTGTATTTTTGCCCCATTTTCTCTTCTTGAGAGAGTACCCATATCCTATTTTCCATTACCACATCTCATCACGTGTCTACCAACTACGTTTCTCCTATAATTCATTCTTCTGCTTCCATTTCTCTACTACCATCTGGTACTCTTGACCTAGTGGATGTCAAAGCTGAAATCGATCGCAGTTTCTCCTATAATTCATTCTTATGCTTCCATTTCTCTACTACCATCTAGATTTGGCACTCATCTACTAGATAGCAATATAGTCCTAACAGGAGCAGAATGAAGGTGTCGTCGACCATGAGGCAGCTAGAGAATCTAGCAGATACCCTTAAGGAGAAGGACTTGGAGATCATGCGCCTGGAGGCCCGCCTCGCACGTCAAGACAGAGCGCTAAACGCTTTGCGCCAGCAGCAAGAAGATTAAGATTTGTAAAGGCGCCGCGAGCGCGACACGTGCGAGACGAGAGGGTCACGCGCGCGAAATAATAATAATAATTTCATTTTTGCAAGCCTTCTTTGCTAGGACAACTAGGACAACTCAAACCCATTTATCTAGTGGACCCACACCTAACCTAACCTAACCTAACCTTCTTCTCTAGGACAACTAGGACAACTCAAACCCATTTATCTAGTGGACCCACACCTAACCTAACCTAACCTAACCTTCTTCTCTAGGACAACTAGGACAACTCAAACCCATTGACAATAAATTTTTACAAGCCTTCTTTACTTGAGAATGCCATGAAAAAGTGAATAAATTGTTTCAACCTTTAAGAAGACACGGAGCTTTATCGGGCTGTCCGCGATGCGCTAGGGGATGGGGGTCTCAGGCATGGAACTTCTAGCGATGGCGGTGTTAGAACGGCTTCTACGAATCATCATAAAGAAGTAGACTCCCATTTATACCCCATGAATGGGCAGACGGGAACGAACGACACGTTGACGGATTATAGGACTAGGAAGGGAGCTAGCGCTGGTGGACGTGGAAGTGGATTTGAGGCGGTAGCTACCTCGTCTGGGTTCTTTGCTGGAAGGCCAGATGTAGATCATGCAGTTGTCCATGACGATATAGAAGATCAAGTTGGTGGCAGCGACGGAAATTCCATCGAAAATGTAGTAAATGTCCGTGATCGTCATGATGGTTCCAAAGGAGGCGCATCTCCAAGGAATGAGGAGCATCTTCAAGGCAGACGCCTCCAAGGCAGACACGCGGAAAAGTACAAGAGCGTGAAAAATACTCCCGCACTGCCTCCACGGTTGCAAACGCAGCACAGCTTTACTGGAGGCGGACCTGGCGGACCTGGTAGTGCCAGTTATAGTAATACTAGTATTAATTATCCTAACTACCTTGTCCCCAATCACCTTGGAGGTGTTGCCAGCCGAACTCAAGGCAGCAAATCAACGAGTAGCACCGCACCTCCGCCATTGAGCCAGATATTTGCACCACCAGAGCGCTTTGGAGCGCGTGTGGAGCAGGAAATAGGGGTCTCCACCAAGACCCGTTACTTTGAGGGTTTGGGTCTGTTACCAGACGCGACAGGCTTCTGGGGTGACTGGAAAAAGGGAATTGGGTACACTAGTGCTAGAGGCGCTCAAGCACATAACGATGCAGAGAATCATAAAGAACTCCGCGAAGAATCTCAACGTTCTTGTTCTATCGGAAGACAAGACGAAGACACAGCTTTTTCCCCTGCAGTATCACAAGATGTAGTGATGAATTCCGTCGACGAGAAGTCAACGAATAGGCCTGATTCCAGCGGACTTGTGCAGACTGAGTTACGACAGGGAAAAAGTTACTCACACTCACGAAACTTCTAGGCAAGTTCCAAAGCGTGTTCTTTCCTGAGTATGAGTATGTTTTTTCGTCCTTTCATTTGAGTCGTTCCATTCCCACATTGCGCTGATGGTGGATCTGCATGCACGATTTCGCTATTTACTGCACAACAATGTCCTCAATCGCGAGAGCGCCTCATCGCATCTCCTAGAACGGCAAGCATCTGCTGGCATATGTAGTGGACGAGAAGAAGCGTCCGGCAGTAGGAAAGAAAAGCATAGGAACAAGGAAGGGCAAGCAGTTCTTGATGACAACAATGAGCATAGAAATTGTGATCCAGCTGAAGCTAATAGCGATGACGCTGAGAGAAACGAGGATGCAGCAGTTGTTGAGGAAGATGATGCTAGAAATGCTGACCCTACTCCTGCTAAGATAGATGCTGGAGGAGCGTCGAGTCCAGATATGGAAGTTGGAGGTGCTACAAAAAGTCCAAATATGGAAGGTTCTGAAGACAGAGGCGTTCTTCTCGATGAAAACGAAGATTATTTGAAGATTGTGGCGGAAGAGACAGGAGATCAAGAGTCATCGGCGCAAGAGGTAACACAAGAGACACCACGAATGTTCTCTCACGCCGACGCCTTGTCAAGAGCTGCTTTCGTTTGGTTAAAGTCGAACTATCTGCGCGAATATTGCAGCTACACTTATGACTTTACTTGAGAATCCATCGTCGGTCTACTAAAAGTTGGAAAGCAGACTTAGAGTAATTACAGAGTTGAGATTTATTCAGAAAGATAAACCGCTCGTACCGACTTCAACATCGTTTGAAATCTCAATCTTATTTTGATTGTTGTGTGCCTTGGAGACAACTATGTTGTTGATGAGACTGCCACTTCGATGTGTAGTCGATATCTTGGGAATAGTGGAGCGGATGTGCTTGTTTCTAACACAATTATCGCAAGAGACTTGTAGAAGGCAGTCGAAATGCGGATGGCGAAGGGTTGTCCGTAGCGTCGTATCCGTATCCTTGTGCAACAGCAAGGAAGCAGGAACAGCGACCGAAAGGATCGAAAGATCAGCATCATGAAGTTCGGAACTCGGTCTTCACGACAGGAAATGTGGATGCAGAAATAGATGCACACACAAGCAGCCTGTTGAAGCAAGAGCAACACGTAGAATTAAGACTTCGATCTAACAAGAAGCAAGGATATTCCATCTACCAGGTCGTCTAGCACGTCATGCACTGTGCTCTCCTGTAAAATGTCTTCTTTCCCAAGGGAAAGAAAACAATTTTTCCTCCAGGAAGCACACCATTCTCCAGGTATGACTAATATCCTACTGAGTGTGGAAATGGAATTCGGCATTCCTTTTTCTAAGAAAAAAAGTGAGAAAAGTGCGACATCCGTACTTCGCCCACTTTCAGACCCAAAGATCTGATGAAGAAGAGGAAAATGCCAATACGTTAATACCAGTGGTGACACAGGAACAAAATGAAAAATCACAAGGAAGACAGGGACCACATGAAAATGCTGGTGACCACCCAGTCCCTACTAGAACCGCAACTGGTGGGCCACCTCAGACAAGGAGTGACTCAATAGCAGCCAGCCGAGACGGACAGCAGCTAAGCAGACCGCCACACGGATCTGTCCAGCCAGATCCTCGGAACAATACCGTCTTAAGGCTATGCATAGATACGATGCATTTAAGATAGCGATACACGACTTGGATGAACCCATGTGGCAAGCTTTCATTCTCACAGGGCTGTTCACAAAGAAGGCTTTTTCTTCTTCTGTGTGTCCTCTGTGGAGGCTTGATAGAAGGGAGACAGGAAAAGTTGAATCGTCCCGTCGGAAGGCTAGGAGAACTAGTGGGGATGACAATCAATCAGTCAAAAGTTGAGACTCAACATTATAGCATGTACATATGGCAGCCCCTATACCTCATGATTAGGTAAATCAATCAATCAGTCAATACTTAGGGTAAATCAATCAATCAATCAATACTTAGGTTCTTTGCTCCACCACAAATTATAGTATTTAGCACCATCTCTAATGATAGCCTTGGATCCGTTTGTGAATGCAGAAATGCAGCGATTCTGCGCCAGTATCGTGCTCATGCAAGACGACGGCTTGATGCCTCGGCAACTACTGGAAAATTTCGAAAAATCGACACCCTCTCGTGAGTCTGAGAATGCGCGGCAGCAAGATGGAGGTAATCTAGAGCTTGAACTTACATTAGATAGGAGCATTATTTTTAGCAGGTTAGGGTAAATTTCCCTCGACGTCATGACCATCTCTTCATTTAAGATAGCGTCAACATATTATCGTAAACATAGCCCGCTAGTGCGAGTCTTCGTGTCATAGTAGAGGACAGCTTCAAGTTATGGAGTTCGTCTTTGCGCTCGAACTGCTTCTAAAAGTTTTTTGAGTTTTTTTGGAATAAGGAACGTATAAACCAATGTATCTCCATCTACCTGCAGGGCGCTTCTCGAGTCTATGGAGCATTGCTCAGGATGCTGCTGTTGCCGAGTTGCGGGCACTCGTTAGTGGACCGCTCTCGGACGAGTTCAATCTACCTCCTGACGATGTCCTGGATAGTTTGGAGCTCGTGTTGTCGCTGCTAGCGCAGGTTTTGCAGGTGCCACGCTCTTTGTTGCTGGAACAAAGGGGTACGATGGATGATGAGCGGAGAAGTTTGGTGGATGAACGGAGAAGTTTAGTGGATGATGAACGGAGAAGTTTGGTGGATGTTGAACGGAGAAGTTTGTTGGATGAACGGAGAAGTTCGACAGACGCCAATGCGCCAAGATCTTTTCCCTCTCGGAACAACATCCACATGAAGGACGATGTTGAGCGACAAGCTGGGCTTTCCTCGTGGGACGGCCCCTCTCTAGCCGAATTTGTGGTGTCTGCCGACGACGCTCAAAGATTTCCGTCCCTTGAGACTGCAGGTCAAGATCAGCATCAGTATCTTCAAACTAGAAGGCAGTCAGATCTTGTTGGTGTGCCACCTTTTTTGCGTAGTGAACGAGCACCGCCAGGATCGAGACAGGGAGCACCCGAAGGAATAATACGGCACGAGCATCACGGGAAAGTAGAAAGTACAGAAAGTACTGAGCAAGAAACGGTACAATCCAGGAATGGACGAGAAATCAGCGACTTGAGCGACGACGATTCTGCGCTAGTTAAGGCTCATGATCTTTCAAATGTTGACCATGAAGCTCATGATCTTTCAAATGTTGACCATGAAGCTCATGATCTTTCAAATGTTGACCATGAAGTGTCTATCTCATTTTCGGGTCGCTTGGATCCGTCTCAAAAAATGATTTATTACAGTCGCAGAGTACTAATGAAAGCGCCTACAATCTAAACAATTCATCACTCTTCTTATTATAGTCACAGAGTACGTAGAAGATTCATGTATAAGTTTTATGTACTGGTTGTTGAGCCTTCATTCCCGTGTATCAAAGTTCAGTCTATAATTTCGGTCCCCATTGTTAAAATGAAGTGTACTTAGTCCATGCCTACTTAATCTTGTCTTGTCATCTTTCTCTTTGTCTCTACAACTTAATCCTGGCTTGTGAATGATCTTGTGCGGTCATTCAAGACGCCATGAGGATGATGCTTAATTTTCTTATATTCAATTTCTCTAATATGGGAACGGATGCTCTGTGCGAAGCCGTTATGCACTGTCTTCAGGAAGCCCGCTTAAGCAAGGCTGAGGTCGAAAAGTTTGACCGGCTGCTTGAGTTTCTGAATATTCACATGGCGGCTTCGGATCCGACGCAACGCCTGGGGAGAAAAGTTATGTACACGATTTATCATGTGACTCCCTATAGGAATAGGCATTATAGAGATCCATCTTAGTGATTTTTAGAAGAAGGCAAGGAAGATCATTTCTTTTGATCATGCTTCGCGTTCTCTTCTCACCGTGCTACACTATAATCTGCATCTTGCATGATCTTCGATTTCATTTTTTTTTGATTTGTGTAGTGCATGATGTGCATCTTTGACTATATTCGTGCCTAAAATTGGAACTACTACTTCATACACAACAAGTTCCTTAGACTTTGAATTCGGCTCTAAATTCCGTTTCGCGCTGTCTTTGTTTCAAATTGCAGTGGGCCAGATCGTGGCGTAGGGCAACTCTTTCAGACGCTATGACGACGAATATCGCACTGGTGCTACCTGCGCGACGCAGCAGTGGCGCGACTTACCTGACCAGTGGGATTCTTAACCTGCGCAATGGGGAACGTACCTGTAAGCGGTAGGGGAAATTGCCTGCAAAGCAAGCAAAAAGCGATCGATGTTGGACTAGAAGAAGTAGCTAATGTTTGGAGGATCTTCGATGTTGGAGTAGAATGAAGCGGACGCTAATCAACGTCCTCGACTGCAAGAAGTAACTAGCGACGAGAAGGATAGGTCTCTCAGATTCTAAGACCTACAAGATGACAAGGTGAGAAAGTCCTAGTACTAGTATCAACAAGTTATTCAAAAAATTTACATTATATATTCATTTTCCCTCATTTTACTCCTTCGTCCAATATTCGTATTGTTTATACTTCTCATAGTACATTTGCAGCTGCGGTTTGTCTGCATCACCTCGTTCTAATAGTATGCATTCTGATCATCCTAGTACTGTGTTGCTCATTATGCTGTAAACCTGCTGATTACATTAGACGGTCTCGATTTGAAAATGTTGCGCAGTAAGCAGTAGCATCATAAGAGTTCTTTTCTAGGGTTGAGACCTGTGTGCACCTTTAAGTTTGCTTGTCGACACTCGAGATTTTTAAACGTGATGACTCATCATATATAGTAATTACTAGTCAGTGTCACACCTGCTAATCATCTGTGCTTTGTTGAATTTGCATCTTTACTAAGTCGCTGATGGCGATAATGATCGTGATCGCGAGAATAGGATTTTTTGCGCAAAAAAATGTTGGACCACAAAGTACATCTAACCTTCAATCCCATCGAAAAAAGAACTAACGGAACTATTTGGGACACCCTGATGATGGTGATGACATCAGAATGGGAGTGTGGAGGTGGAGTCGAAAAATTGTTATAATTCATAACAAAGCTGTTGTCTACTCGGGTCGCAACGGAATCAGGCAGCGAGAGCTGTTACGTGGTTCGCAAATGAATGAGTGAATGAATGTTGTTGGAATTCGATTCATCCTGTCTGTCTGTCCCATGATGTGCCTACTAGGGATACACAGAATAGAATTGTTGGAATTGAAAAGAAATGAGGCAGAAAGCGAGACCCTCGCACGGAAGGACCCCTTCTTGGCACATGCGGGATCGGGATATGTCGGGGTTTAACACTGTATCAGAGGAGACCACTAACCCCATTTAGATGATGTCTACTTCCGAATAAGAAGAGAGTACATTTATCAGGGATTGCGTGGAAGGACGATGAGAGATGAGAGAAAATGCGAGACAAGGCCTTAGAATGACCTAGGTATGACGAGGACAAGTGTCTTGTTATAATATCTGAAGATTCAAAATCAGCGCAAACTGCACTCAAACACGAAATGTCTGAAGAGTATGCTTCTGTTTCATTTGGTTCTGGTTGCAACAATCCGGTTTCAACAAGAAGAGCTCAGAAAAAGTGCCTACGAGACCTCTATCAAAAGTTTTCATTCCTGAGTCTAACTTATGTTGTTGACATGGCAATGATATTTGTTTTTGTAGCAGGGAGTTTTATCGAGAAGATGCATGACAGAATATCGAGAAAGATGACGTCGTATAGGCAGTTTCGAATATTCCGGATGGCGCACAGAGGAGACTCCTGTGCGTAGTAGTACTACTAGTAAAAACATCAGCAGTAGTTGTTTCGATCATTTATCAAAACCTCTTCGAGTGCACAGTTCAAAGGCAAATGGTAAGAGTTTCACAGCACGATGATAGATACTAGATACGACGAATGAGAATGCACAGACAACAAGTACTTTTACACACTACATACGATCAATCAGAATTTTGTACAGCCAGCAAGGACGCCTCTTCATGACTAGAAGAAGGAAGATCTATAGTATACGTTTCTTGGATCATAAAGCAGGACTCTTCAACAGCAACCTACAGTAGTTTGACAAATTTTCGACTTCGAGCGACTGCATCTTCCACGATGGATGCAAATGGAGACGTGGCGCTACCCAGTGCGCCACTGGGTGAAGAATGTTCTGGGTTGCGCATAACGGGCAATAGCGCTGCGACTAGTTCAACCGACCCCCTGTGGTACAATACGACGAACCAAGGTAGTGAAACAGTTATGGCGATATAGGGTAGGCTAGGTGCTTTTTGGCGGTTTAAGAAAGAGATGTTGACTTTGTAGTTTCGTTCACGAAGAAAATGCTGCTGAATCAGATGCCACGGAGTTTGAATCTTTGCTCGAACGAGACACTTATGAACTGGGACTCTGTCTCTGCTCTAACCTCGACGCCTGCGCATCTCTGCTGCCTTCCACGGACGTCCAGCAAGCTGTGTGTCATTCTAATAGCAGCGGAAGGCGCCCACGAGTAAGCGATCGACCAGGCCCACGGAGCACTTGGCGGACAGTGCGACGTGCCGGGTCTGCTGTGATTTGCTTAGAGGCTGTTTCCGCGCTTCATCGCAAAGACAAGGACCAAAAACGAGCGAAGACTCCAGCGCAAGTTTTCAGCGGGAAGGGCAAGGACACGTCACCAGCTGAGGAGGCTCATGGCCCAGCGGCTGAACTCACCGCGAAGGCGGCCGCGCTGAGCTTTGGCGCTGGCGGTGACGTCACAAGAGAAAAAAACAGCGAGGGCAAGGAGCCTCCCAACAGTGGAAAAGCAACGACTGCTGCGGAAGTCAGTGGTATAGTACTCCTTTGCTTTAGGAATGACAGACGATGGGTAACGTGATGCGTCGCTCTATCAATAGTTTCTGATGTGTAGGCGTGAAGCAACCGAAACCAAGAATACCGTTCATTGTTCCATGATTTCCTCATCCGCAAAGCACTCAGCATCAAACATCCCGCAGGTGCATCTGCCCAGAAGTATCAGCCGCGCCCCCTGTCGGAAGATAAGAAAGCGAAGCCCGCCGTGGATGCAGCCAAGAGCATAGGCGACGGCACTGATAGGCAGCGCCGCAATTATGGAAAAAAAGGAAAAAAAAGCGCAAAGACGGCCTCGCCGGCAAGCAAGACTCTGGGTACTTATCATACTTCTCTTCGTTTCCGTCGTAGTATCTTCGGTTTTACTGACGTTGTACACAAAAGAGGTTCTGCAAGCATCTTGCAAGGCTGTTTGACGTTTCGTATTCTACTCATTATAACGAACTTGAACTTATACTCATTGCCGCTCACTCTCAATCAGATAAAACAGCAGCTGCTGGTCGATCTCAGAGAGTCATCAAGGCCACTTCTAGCAAAGACGCAGAAAGCAGCGCAGGCGTAACCGGTGGGGGCATAATCGACGATGCGGCGAGCCTTGCGGAGTTCGCAGATGGCGAAGTTTTATGAACAAAGTGTAGTATACCGACTGCATTGATTCATCACCTCTATACTCATTTCAAGCTTGGCACTGAGATTGGGCTCTTTTCTTGTCTAATATTGTAATTGCCTTGGCAACCTTCTAGCGCTTATGTTCACGCCAACCCGCATAGGTGAGGACTTGGGAGTGAACTGAACGAAAGACGCAAGTGGCGTAGCCTCTTTCTCGAGTATTTTTTGTCACGTATCCAGTGTGTGCTGTTTCTTCTTCTAAAATGTGCGACGGTGACTGACGCGGCGACGGCCATGAAGATGAAGATGCTGCGGCGCTCGGAGTTGGCTCATCCGTCGCTCTTGGAGACGATGAGGGCATGGGGCAATCAGGTGCTCGATGGGTGTAACACAGTGCGACACCGTATTGCGGGGTTTTTTTGGTCGAGCTCTTCGACGGAGGTTCGCGACGCCGATAGCAGTCCGCTAGATTTATGAGAAGAATTGATGACACTGATATGATGCCGTGTTGTAATTTCTTTCATTTCCTTCATGTTCTGACCTTGGTGCGCGTTTGAGATGCTAAGTTGTGCGTAGCCTTCACTTTCGAAGCCTAGAAGGTATATTAAGTAAGTTGTGCTTGTAGGATTGGGTGACACCGTCCTAAACCCCCTTAGTGCAGTGCCACGCGGTGTTTGCCCACTTTCTCCTTTCATATTTTACCGACTCCATGTGGCTACAGCGAGACCAAGATCCGCAAGATCTCTCGTTGCTGCAGCTAGAGATTGAGGAGTTTTTGAGTGAGGAAGTTGCGGTGGCACCGACCGAGGCCTGCAAAGGTGTTGTGACGGGAGGGTTCGTGCCGGTAGGTCTTAACGACCAAGAACCAGTCGCAGCTGGCGCTCAGCGATCTTTGTTTTACTGCGAGTGTCCCGCTTGGCAGTTTCCGGCCACAGCGGAGGGCGATCTGTCGAGCAAACACTGTCAACTCTATGAAACCAGGAAGGTCGATAACGGAGGCGCGCAAAACGCTGGCACAATCATTGTTCGGGCGACACAGGTGGAGCCTGTCGCGAAGGGGCGCGCATCGTCCCGCAAGTGGTTTTGCAAAAAGATGAGATCCAAGGTCGTGAAAGGGAGAGATATTCTCAAAGAGGATAACAAGAACGAGTGCGCGGCGGCGACGCTTTTCGTCAAGGCGTGGAATCAGAACATGATGGAATATCCCGGAGTCTCCGCCGTCGGGACCCCGTTTTGCATCGACCACCTGAGTCGGGTGATCGACGTGACGCGGCCTCGTACGCTTTGCGCTGATGTAATGTCTCCTGTAGACAACGGTATGCTCGCTGAAGCGCTAGTCTCGACTGGTGTGGCGCTACAAAAAGCAGTGACAAAAGGCACACTGGAACAGTCCACTACGCTAACAAACGTCGTGTGGTGGACTTGGCAGAGTCTGTGCACACTTCGGGCTAAGAATATTTTTCACAGAGATGTTAAACTTACGGTCTTTGTTGTTTCTGTTGCCGTTTGATTTGGCTCTCCCAAGGGAGAAAAGCAGAACAAACGGGGAACAGAACCGTCAAAGCCTTTCCTCTAATAAAGCTGAGAACTTCCTAGCTCTCTCGAAGGGTTCAAACCAGTGGATACTCGCCGACATGGGCCTTGCGTGCAGTGTCGGGGAGAGCGAGCCGCCAGTTGGGGTGCAGAAGTGTGGCGGTACGGGGTGGGCGGGGACACTCTACTTTATGTCCCCGGACCATTTTTTTCCTGAAGGCAGTTCTTGGCCGCGGGACGGAGACTCGTTCAGCTGGGTGGTCATGACCACCGACGGCGCCATGACTGAGTGCAGTGGTCTAGGTGGTCATGGAGCTGGGCGTAAGTCGGCTATCGAGATGCTGCTGGGATTCGCGGGTGATTATGATGCTCCGTTTTCAGGAGGGGGATTCGCTCAGGTGGCTCCTCATATCAAAATGTCACAGACAGCGTGTGACAACTAATGACGCGCCAAGAGCGCAAGAGCCCAAGGGCGGGCCCCTTCTAAGAGCTCCTGACCCGGACGAAACTGGTTTATTTGCTGCAAAACAAGAAAACGTGCTCATCACGTTCTATCTTATTTATGGCTCTATTTTTATTTCAATTTTTGCGTACTTGTTCGTTGCAGGTAGGGAATCGTTAATCAGTGTGCTTCGTGAATGCTGCTTATCGTCAAGCGCTGGAGCCGTGCATGATTTACTGAGCGCTCTCATACCTTCTCAACTCGTCGCTGCCAAAAAGGAAGGAATGTCGCCAAATGCACTCGGCAACATGTTGCTGAAGTTAAGGTGTGTGAGCATAAGCGCGTCGTCGCTCTCACTTCTTGTTTTGCTCGTCAATGGTCGTATGTGATGTAAATGTCATAAGATTTCTCGTGGGCAGTCAAAGTTCCGAACAGTCCCTCTGGGTTGATTATTCCGTCACACTAACTCCCAAACTATCCTCCTCGCTTCATTTACATGGATGAGTAACCCTAGTCAGATAGAGAAGCCGGCCACGTCCACGCAATCGAGAGACAGGAGAGCCCGGCAGGATAAGAGGCGGATGGACACGTCGATGGCCGCCATCGAAATGCAGTACAGCAGGAGTAGCGATATTCAATCCAGATGCGTGGCTGCGAATTTTGCCCTCCAGAATACGCAGTTGAAACCTCTGCCAAGTGTAAGTGGCGAGGACCGCAGTGAGGTGCCTGCGATCGAGCTGATGGCGAAAGTACTTACGGCTTACGACTGGGAACGTCTCAGTGATCCCCAAAAGTATAAGGAAGTTTGTGCGCGATGAAGAGCATCATGACTCATAAGGTAGACACATTTTAATTCATGACAATATGTGTGCCATTTAAACGTCAAACGGGCTCGACATAGCATATAGACTAACCTGCTCAGTGCATAAAAATGACGCTTATTGTTGTTCGTAAAAACCAGAGGCACTAGGCATCTTCCTGCCTCGCTGCTAGGCTCAACATAGATGAAGTAAGTCAAAGGGTATGGTTTCACTTTTGCTTTTCCGTACAAAAGTACGCATATTTTTCATTTCATGTTATACAGAATAAAAGTGCTGGGTATTGGCATGCATGACAACACAAACCATACTAGTAGGACCAGGCTAACAAGACGCCTCTAGTGACTTCTGACAATCGTGTGGAAGATGAATCATTCAACTGCATCCGACAACTTCATTTGAGTTTCACCGCCAAAAAGTTTTTTCTATAATACGTCTGACTATGCAAATGCTTAGTCAGAGTAGCAGATTAGTTAGTAGGAGACTAGAAGGTATTGACTCCGGTGTTCCGAACAAGCGACACAGCGAAATGCCCAAGAAATCGATCATGGCAAGAGTCCTTCGGCAGGACCCCAGGTACGAACAACAGGACTGATCTGTACTAGCTGAAATATGGATTGATTTCTTCGGCTAGGCTTTGTTTAGAGCATCGTCTACTAAAAAAAAAATGGTCCTCCACCTCTTGCATCTTCGGTTAAAAAGCCGTGTGAATGATCTGTACCATCAAAATATCCATTTTCAACATCGGTTTCTGCAGAAAAACTTCGAGGACTGCTTCTAAATCGGTCCTGAGTTGTCTGCTTGAATCGGAAGGTCGGAGAAGCTTGCTTTCTGTTGACCACCTATTGCAAAATGCTTCTCGTCTCTTCCTCCATATTGTCATTCACAACCATATTGTCATTCACAACAAAGAGTAGAGCAGAGTTTCTCAAAAATATTATATAAGATAGCCCTACCTCCTAGTTCCGCCCATCTCAATATCGCCCTTTCACTTTCACCTACGAACCTGTATCACCTTGTTAAACAACTTATGTTAAATGACCTTTTTGAAGTAGAAGTCGAACAAATTCTTAGCCTCTGTCCCCCTTTGCTTTCATACAATGTGGAACTTGCAGCTTCGCTTAGCCAAAAATCACAATTTTTTTCACAACTTTCTTGTTGACTGGTACTCACTCCTGGAAAATTGCAGGAGCAAAAGGTGAATCTGGAGCATCTGGTAATTTGTAATCTGTGGATACCGTACGACGTTGTAAACCATGCCCACGATGCGTTCGGGACTCGAAGTCCTCTCGGAGCTTCAATCATACGTGTTAGGCAGAGGACCAGGGGCAAGAGCGGCTAGCGGCGCTACCGCTACCTCTACCATATTAAGCTATGACTCCATTGCAAATCCATTTCTATGATCACTACCTTCCGGTTCTACCACTGATGAACAATAGGTAGTCCACGACTACGAAGGGACACTACTACTGATAGTAGCTCTATAAGGGGACGGGATTTGAGGAGAGGACAAACTGCTTTATTTTTTTGTTACATGGATCTTCAACCTTCATCGATCATAGCCTTTCTTATTTTTTCTGTGGAAGTTGTGTCACAGTGATCCACATGAAGACCAATGCTCAATCTGTATTCAGCGTCGAGCTCTAAAAATTTGATGCGGATAGCACGAACAAGCGTCAGTGGAGACCGAGGCTGAGGCGACTCGTTGATACGGTTTCATCCTTCGTCGAAACCCAGGACGGATCGAATGTTACGGCTGGAAAAGATAACTCATTTACTCTTTCTCCTTGATAAGTCAAAAATGTAGTCCCTTCAGCTTCACATTCATATACACTAGACAATCGGTATACGTGCTGAAAGAATGGACGTAATACTTACAACAGGACGAGTAGGACTTAGAGAAGATTTTTCTTCCCTGAGAAACAGAATGTGACAGTAGAACAGCTCTGGTATAAGTTCTTCTATTAGCAAGGATAGTAAAATTGAAAAACCTACAATCTATCCCATACTCCATTATTTGGATCTGGACCTCCCCACCATGATAGAGTCAGTCTTTCTAGTACCAAGTTGAATAGTTCGGCATCTGATAGACCTGCCTCTAATAAATTTCTAACCAGTTGAAAAATTTCCCTCGACGTCCTACTCCCTTCAACATAGAAATGGATACAATAAGTTTCAGTATTTCTACTAAAAACTTGACTTCTCATGATCCTACTAAGTCATCCCAGAATGACGAAAGCGTAGACTGGAACACAGTTTCGGTGATGCAGGCGCATCCCGAGTCTCCTGTGGCGCCCCTATGCGAGGACGTCGAGGACGAAACTCTGGAAGCAGGCGATCGATGTTGGTCCACCTGTCAGGGACAGTGCCCTCAAAACGTGCTAAAGCCAGGTAATTAGTTATAACTTCACTTGTCAGGGACAGAGCCCTCAAAACGTATTGAAGCCAGGTAGTTCATCAAACTTGCTCTTATATTTGGTTTCACATTTTTACTTACATTTTTTTTTTGAAAGCTGCAAAGCTCCTTATTCTTCTATTATAGGGTAGACATTTTTGAAGTTCCAAAGCGTGCTGCATGTCCTTTGACTTCGATAGTACTCCCACACCAGCATCAGCATTATAGTTGTTGTCTTTGGAAGAAGACAATAGATATGAATTAAATCGATGTCATCAGGTCTGGTGTTCGATTTTGACGAGGTCCGGCCCGGTCATCCCGGTTGTGTGAGTCATTTCGAGTGCGTCGGCAACTATGACCGGGTGCTCTGCCACGCGTTGGATGGCGTCCAGGCAGCGTCGTTTCTTCCACCCGTTGCCTCCGAAAATGTTATGGGTCGGCGTATGTCCATGCACTTAATTCAAGGTGCTATACCCGTGAGTGGGTACATCAATCAGTCAATCAACCAATCAATCTGGGTTAAAGATTAGTCCAAGTCTCCTGTTTGCAGGGCTGTGTCGACTAAACAACCATCACTCTACTCCACATGCATTATCTGGCGTGTGGTATCCTGAGAACAAGAAACCTTAGACAGAAGACCACCCTCCAACTATGGTTAATATTTATAGGTATTATAAGCTATTTTTTCCGTCATTCATGGTCTACCTAAGTAGGTGTATCCCTACATGCAATAAAGATAAGCTATTTTTAGCTCTAAAGCGGGGTCTTCTCTCCTGTCCGGGATCGCAGTTCTGCAAAGCCATCTGCTGGAGCGGAAGAAAAAACACAACAGGAGGAAAATAGCACTTTTTCACTCAGAGGAGTGGAAGGAAGCGGACTATAATCACGACGCTTCACGTCCACAACGCCACAAAGGAAAGGCCATTTGCCATCTATCCAGGAGAAGTGACGAGGAACTTTTTTTTTGAGTTAACTGTTTCGTGATTTATTTTGAGGCTTCTATGTTGAGTATGATCCCACTTGGCGCGTATCAAAGGTGCCCTTCCCACTTGGCGCGTATCAAAGGTGGCCTTCCCACTTGGCGTATCAGAGGTGGAATTCCCACGTCGCGTATGAAAGTCGGCCTATAGTACGTGGCAACACTGAGTTCTTACATCGATTATTTTTTCTGGTGGCTCGATTGATACAATGATTCCTGGCGCTATGCTGCCTCATCAAAGGATTACTCATGACGCCCATCGCGGGATACAATTGATCATGAGGCACTTTGATTTTGAGTTAACTGTTTCGTGATTTATTTTGAGGCTTCTACTCAGTAGAGAATTGTTCAAAGAAAAATTGTTCGACAAAGAAACTGCTGCAAGAAGCAGCTTCAAGACAGCTAGAGGACTGCTCTCTTTCTGACCAGATGTTTCTGTTGTGTTCTCCACCGTGTAAGTATTCTCAATCCATCGTGTCTTCCAATGCACTGTCTCCCAAGCCCAGACTTTCTGGAGCCATGACCCCAGCAAGCCAGAAATCTCTTCATCTTAATCTTATTCATCGTTCTGAAACTGGATCTCGTCTATGGTGCCTTTCATCACGGGAAGTCTGCAAAGATCCAGTACTGTGTCGTCAGCTAGAGAGGTACAAGAAGACGCTGTCAATCAGCAAAGGCAGACATGACCTCCGATGGAAAAAGTGAATCTATCGTGTTTGTGACATTGGGATTTCTCTTGGTCGTGATATTTCAAAGATTATGTTGCACCACCTGGGACAACTAGGACAACTCTCCATACCCTACGATTATGTTAGAAAGGAATGCTTCCATTCGAATCAGTCATGAAGTCCCGGTCATTCTTCTATCTGAGTGCATTTCAGTGCTTTTAATCAAGAGCATCGACACGTCAACCTTTCGTGATTTTTTTTCTATAAAAATAAGGCTTATAAGATAAACAAGGGAGGACGTCTACTTTTGATTTCGCTTAATACTGCAAGTAGCAAACGATTTTTTCTCTATCATCTCTCAGAAAGTGAGATTGCTCCAAGTACTCAAGAAGAGAGCATTTCAGCTTGGAAAAGTTGTACAAAAAATTCTAATGAATGCATTTCGAGATCGACTGCAACCATAGATCAATCAAGACACATCTATAACGTTTTTTTTTCATACTTTCAAGCAGCCGCTAACAAGTACGAAAAACGTGCTTACTTAGTTTTCTGGTGTCTCTTTGCCATGATTTATCGTGTAGCGATATTGAAACAAATTGCAACGCCCCATGCTAGGCACAGGATTCTTTCCTTCACCCATTCATTCATAAATCGTCGATCGTATTAACCGCCACGATAACGATTGATCTTCTACTATAATCTAAATAGTAACGCTTGTACGCTACTATAATAATAAATATATATTAAGACATTGCTGAGCGAGTTCTTCTAGCAGTATAACAACTTCTGTCTGCATGGTAGTCGTTCATTTGATTTTTTATAGGCACAGACTCTACTACAATTAAGGCTCAATATATTTCATTTCCACGACTCATTTCTCGCAGTTTCCCTCTTGAAGTTCTGAAGAAATGAAGGGAAGAAATGAAATGTTTTGAGCTCTAACACAAGGACTCGTCTCTGACGTTTTTCGTACTTTTTTGGTTGCGCCTCAAGTCCACCTGATATGTGATATTCAGTGTATCGTCTTTGTAGTGGTTACTCCGGTTCAACAATCTTCTTCTTTTCAGCTCGTCTATGGTATCTGCTTTTTATCTTCTAGGGTATCTGACTTAAGTAGTCGGTGTTCACTGTGTGAGAGCCCGATCTGCTTACATCGTTTGAACTAAGACCTAGGCGATACGAGCCCGAGTCAGTCGCGAAGACTAACACTGAGTCAGTTGTCAACTAAATACGAGACATCAGAGACTATCTATAATTTTTTCTTGTGAAGTGTGTTAATTGGTTTTTGAAATTTATGGGCTATCATTTGGTACTTGTGATCACTAACTAAGTAGCTCGAAACATTTAATAGAGGGTGCTTGTGCATACAACGGACGACGACGTGTATTAGGTTTGCGTACAGGTTGCTGGTGTCTGTCTCTGTGTCTGTCTCCGTTTTTACTGAAAGCAAAGAATGACTTGAACGTGATCCGTAGTGCAAGAACCCGTAGTGCAAGAGGAGGAAGGAGCTTAGTACTACGAACGTGGGAATTGATTCTTCTTTTTTGTTTCTTTGACGTACTAATTAAAGGCTAAGAACTAACTAAAACGTACTCTACTGCAAACAAATACATGATCATATAAAGATTCTGAATTGAGAAGTCATTTTTTTTTTCATAAAGATCCTAAGCTATCTTAATCTTTTCATCGTGAAAAAGGATGAAAATGAAGTGGTTGTGTTCTGCATCCTGTTTCGGATTGGCTACCGCTCTTCGTGCGGTCGTTAATTATCCGGCTCATGCACGGAGCGCCACCGAGAGCCAACGGCAGCAGCCGTGTGAAAGAGGAAGCGAGATTGGGAACGCCTTCGTTACGCTGCAAAGATTCCTGATTTTAAGGCAATGTTGAAAAGGAAAGGCTTCAATCTCTTCTACACCGAAACCAGGAATCTAGTCAAAAGAAGATGTACACGGTCCTTCAGTGTCGGTGATCGGTCCACTGTAGGGACATAGCTAGAATAGTAGAGGGTTTCTGATCTAGATTAGCGCCTTTGCTAGGCTCCTCAGCAGCCGCTAAAGTCTGCCACATCGGATGGTAGGCCCTAATCTAACCTAACCTAACCTAACCTAACCTAACCTAACCTAACCTAACCTCTTGTGATGCGAAAAACGTGTTGTAGTGCAGGACTTGTCTGTAAACTACAGGAGGGACTCGTGCTTCTCTCCTTGATGCTCACTTGTCTTCTACTTCTCACTTGAGATGATCACGAATACTCACCTGAGATCATGAAATTCTCAAAGTATCAGGACAATCCTAGCCAGAACAATCCTAATCCACCCTGAAGTTTTTTTCCTAGTTTATAGACAGATCAAAGCAGACTACACTTCCGAGTAGTTCTGTACTTTTTCCTTCGCCACGCCGTCGCCACCTGCCGCCGGTTTGCGAACTGGATAAAACTGGGATCACCCCTTCGGCGGTCTTGGAATACAAAAAAAAAAATCCTGGCGGGTGCGAGATCCCCTGAAATCTGAAAACTGGCCATGAACTGCGCAATTACTTACAGAAGTATTCGCGAAAGATGTCAACGAGGACCCATATAATTAAAGAAGTACAGTGCACACCCGTCAATATAATTGATATCATCATCATCATCATCATGTCAATATAATTGATATCATGTCAAAGTCGTATATCATCATCATCATCCTCTAACGCTCGCTTTGAATGAGGCTAAACGGGCAGATAACGGAGACGAGCAGCAGTTCACGGGAGACCACTCATTCGCAAATCGCATGAGAGCGATTGACGAATTATGGCTACTGCAGTAGTTGTCGCATCCCTATCCGCCTTGGGACCGTTAATATAATATTATAATAATCTACCCAGTCGTGGGGTACGTATGTATTGTTGGTAAGTATGTATTGTTCCTCCAGCACTGCTGTATGTAAATACCCACGACTAACCTTCAGACCGTGCTTGATCTTTGGTCATTGTTTCTTTCATAACGGGACAGTCAGCGGGCGGGACAGACTACAGCTGCTGTGTTATCTCGTAGGCTGCTGTGGGTAGTTTCAGCATCAGGTTTAACAGCTAAGACAGGTTCTCCACCGGAAGATGGGTTAGCTTTTAAACCTCATTAAGCACATGGGAAGATGCGTTAGAAATAGCTTTTTAGCATTGGAAGTAGTAATCTAGGATAAAATAGCCTTAGTATCCTATTTCCTATGCGAAATAGGATACTAATTATATACGATACATGCCCAGAAAGCGGGCCCATCAAGGGCCCGCTGCGCTGGGCATAGGTTAACAACTAGACAGGTTGACTACTAAGAGACAGAAAGACAAACGAAAAAAGTCGCCAAGTCTGCTCGCCAAGGCTGGGAAGCTGGCCCCCACTGTGGCGAGGCTAGTGAGGAGGTTACCGCTATGGCTACTGCCTTGGCCAACTTGCTTGCTAGAGGCAAGCCAATGGGCGCCAAGGCTGGCCCGCTGAGCGTCATGGAGTCCATGAGAAGGCCACGCTTGGACATATGTAGGCACAGAGGCTGGGCCCTTTTGAGTGTGATCATGTCCATGAGAATCCTAAAGCATAGCATACCCATGGGATGGCAAAAGGCTGACACTGGCGAGCGTCATGGACGAGGCCCATGAGAAAGCCACGCCGGGGCATATCTATGCGCAGAGCCAGAAGCTGGGCCCCAATCTTCAGGCGCGGGGGTGTGTCTATAAGGTTGGCTGTTTCATGGACATGACGCAAGACGCCCACCACGGTTTGCGCCTCAGACATGCAATGGCCCACAGTTATCATTCTCACACACAGACAAGCATCGACGTCCTCAGCCTTCACCGACGGAGATGCATGCGCCTGGCCTTCTCATGGACATGATGACGCCTGCCAGGGTCCACCCTTATCCACTGTCTCACAGACATCGACATCCTCAGCGGCTTCGACTTTCACAGGCGAATTTGTATACCTTTGGCCCTCTCATGGATATGATGACGCTCACCAGGGTCCACCCTCCAGACACGCAAGTGCTCAAGGCTATCACTCTCACAGACATCGAGATCCTCAACAGCTTCGACTTTCATACCACAGAGATGGATATCTTTAGCCTTCTCATGGATATGATGACGCTCACCAGGGTCCACCCTTCAGACACGCAAGTCCTCACGGCTATCATTCTCACAGACATCGACATCCTCAACGGCTTCGACTTTCAAGCACAGAGATGTATACCTTTGGCCTTCTCATGGAAATGATGATGCTCACCGAGGTCCACCCTTCAGACATGCAAGTCCTGACGGCTATCATTCTCACAGACATCGACATCCTCAACGGCTTCGACTTTCATACACAGAGATGTATATCTTTGGCTTTCTCATGGGTACGATGATGCTCACCAGGGTCCACCCTTCAGACATGCAAGTCCTCACGGCTATCATTCTCACAGACATCAACATCCTCAACGGCTTCGACTTTCACACGCAAAGTTGCACACCTTTGGCGTTTCTCATGGATATGATGACGCACACAAGGGCCCACCTTTCAGACACGCAAGTGCGCACGGCTATCATTCTCACAGCCATCGACATCCTCAACGGCTGTGACTTTGAAGCGCCGAGATGTATGTCTTTGGCCTTCTCGCGAATCAAAATGATCACGCTCGTCAGCCTCTGCCTTTTCAAGTGCTCACCCTCTCCCTTACAATTCTCCCGCTTTTGTGCTGGTTAGAAGTATACTGGTCAACCATCTCCAAGGGCTGCCGCGCGCTCCTGTG
>CAJINU010000044.1:76109-118739 GCA_905178165.1 Amoebophrya sp. A25
CCTTAAGGGACCTCCTTAAGGGAATTTTTTTCCTCTTAAGGAAAGTTATAATAACTTTTTATAATAAAAATTCCTTAAGGAAACTGATTTCCTTAAGGAAGCGCCTTAAGGAAGCTCCTTAAGGGAGCTCCTTAAGAGATTTCTGGGAATTGCTAATACTATAAATACTAATATCCTTAGTCCAACTTTCGAGATAATACTAGGACACTTGGATAATAGTTCTCCACTATGTAGCATTGGAAATAGCCTTTACTTAGATGTGCTGGAGGTCAATGTCAATACATGGCAAGGTCAATGTCAAGGATGTTTCCATCCCTCAGGATGTTCCTACGAGGGATGCACCTGCAGTAGTGCTAATGCAGGAGAGAAAAGCGATGCGGGAGACTCGAGCAGAGCTACAGCGGAATGCTCCGAAACCGTCCGTTACGGGAAGTCTCCTTACTGGAGGGACCAGTGGAATGCAGCAGCAGCATCAGCAGCATCAGCACCAGCAGCAGTCCTCGTCTCTACTTTAAGGCTATGCTTTGTGTCGTTTTAACTTTCCAAGAGGAGTTAGTCTACTTAGTTTAGTATAATATCACTGTCTTTGCTGGTCTTCCTCGGTTCATCAACATTATATCACGGCATTTGAAGATTTTGTACTTGGTTTGAAGAGCAGGGGTAAGATCATTCTCCAGGGTAATGATCATACGCACTTTGCCGAATCGATTCAAGTCGTCTCTCTTCTCTCTGAATCAATTTGAAGGAATGAGGACGAAAGAACTTGTCGGGTTTATTATAAGAACGCAATTGTTGAGGTTCACTACTAGTGTGTGACTAGGGACACACTATGAAAACTACCTCGCCGTCTATCTGCTTGCCTTGTGTATGAGATTGAAGACATTACAACTATTCGCTGGCACATGCTACACCAGTTCTAATCCTTGCAGCAGTCTCAGTCACCCTCACGTGCGTCTATAGGAGGCCGTAGTCCTGCCTCTAGACGGGCTCGTGGTCCTTCTTGGGCCGATATGTACGAGGACGATGGTAAGAATGACGAGTACTGCGAACTCTGGGCTATGGAATCATGTTGTTCAGTCACCACACGCTTCACGCTATAAACTACAGAGGAAGCGTTTATTTTCAATTGCGAACTTTGCTATCAACTTGTGACTCTGCCTAGTAGTTTACCACGTACTATCTGATAATCTTGTTCAGTGCGTCCTATTCCTTCATCGAGGATACTAAGGGCACTAGGATTTCGAGATCATTATCCGGTGTAAGCGTAATAAAATCAAAATCTGCTTCTAATCATTGTTACGAGGTGCCATCGATGCCGCAGCTAAGATATCCGGGAGAACAGCAAGGATATCCTGGAGCATATCAAGGTAGCTACAGCTGTTGCATATAAAAAGAAATGAAGATCCAAGATATTCTTGATATTATGGATAATTCTCGCATGATGTAGTAGTCAAAATCTTTCTGCCACCTCAAATGACGTTAGAATTGAAACCCTTCTTTTTCTCCTATCTCAGATGACGAGCGAAAAAGACTCTGTCCGAGCCCTAGTGGAAGTTCCACGACAATCGGGTCGACTGATTGCTCATCTTTACGGCTAGTTTTTCCTCAAGTCTTTCTGAGTGACCTACCCTGAGTCGTGTATCTACGCTGTCTACTTCTAGCCTGATCTCACAGAGGTCATGATCACTTTGTGACTGGAGTATAAGGTAAGCGACTCAGGTGAAGTGACGATGAAAAGCCACTCTTCTGCTAAGACTGGCAGCCACAAGTCCAAGCCGGTCTCCCTTGGCGACTCCAGTGGTGTCCTCTATTAAGGAGAGTCGTAATTTTCTATATCCATCTCTAGTACTGGGATCCCTCAAGTGCATACAATTACAAGGCACACTCTTGAACTTGAAGGCATACAGACACAAGGCACACTGTTGAAGAGGAGGGAACAACAGTCATGCTCTGGCTTTGTCTCCTTGGCGTTGCCGCCGCAGCGGAGGCCCTTCCCCTCTCTCCGGCGGCCTCGGCATTGAGGTGCGCGAAGCCGCGCCCTGTCGCAGGTACGGAGGCGCGGGCGCCCTGGAGCCCTCAGCGCCACGAAATGAGCGCAGGCGCGTGGCGCGACTCTTAGCGCCACACACCGGACTGGGTGGGTTCGTGACACAAGCTGGCACCACCGGACACAGCGCAGGAGAATGGAAGGCGTGAATCTGGCAGGCGACTACTGTAGGTCACTTCGTAGGGATAGCTTGAGGCTTTTGCGTTGATCCATTAGAGAAGACGCCGCCGCCTTCTGAGGGTGACTGCGCCGACGCCACCCCGGTAGCACATGTGGGGCAGCTGGGTACTTGCTGCTCGTGTTTGCAGCCGCGAGGCATTCTGCTAGTGAATGATCATGATGGGGGCCGCAGAGGTAGACGCGGCGGAGGATCCAACTCCACCAGCCACAAAATTTCAGACCGGCGAAAGCGCAGGCGTTGCCGCGCAAACAGACTCCACGAGAGGGGAACGGCGACGACCCCCGTGGCCGCGGCAGTAGAGCGAGGAGCCCGCCGGGGGTTGCGTGGGGAAGACGGCGAAGCCTCGAAACAGCAAAAAGGAAGCTGTGGCCGCTGGTGCCGGCTGGTGTGGTTTGTAGGAAAATTTTGCGGGTGTCTTTTGGTTCAACCTACCTTGGAGCTGTGTTGGGGCTAGGTATACAAAACAACCGCACGGGGGGGCTATTTCCATGAATTGCGGGGCCACTGATTCGGTCGCTTTGAAAGAGCGCGGGCCTCTCAGTCGGCGGGCTTGGGTGCTTCTTGTCAAGAAAGTAGCGGGCTCGTGTTGAGTTCTGCGCAGTGAGGCCGCTAGCTTTGGCCAGCGGCGGCGGTGATGCATGCCGACTGTCGCGGCGACGGCAGGCATAGAGAGGGCCTGGCTGGTGGCGCTCAGGCCTGTTACAAAAAGGGCTGCTTTCTTTGTCTAGCGATCCGCGTCTGTTGTGAATTTATGGCCCAATCGAAGCCCAAAGGGTAAGAAGATGAGATATCTGGCGGCGTGGCCGAATGTGAGGAGTCTAGTGGCGTCGACGAGTAAGGACGTCCCGCATTGAGGCCCCCGACTGACAATGTTGCGAGTTTTGTCATGCTCTTCATGTTTCTGAGATCGTGAGCACGTCAGGACAGAACGGCCAAGATTAAGAAAGCCCGGACAAGATGGCGAACATCATGGCCATACCAATACCCACGAAAGTCCTCCGCCTTATATGCCTTGGGTCAACCGATGCGCGCGCTGCGTTATGATTCGTGCCCTGTGTCTGCCTCTTTGTGTAGCCGAGTAATCAAGTAACAACAGCCGGCCGCTGCGCTTGTTCAGTCTTCAACCAGTTCAGTGGGGCAGGCGCAAAGGTGAGCAAAGTAGCCCGGCCCTCGGCTTTCTCGTTCCCTCGTACACTCTGCAGCTTTTGCGGCGTTGCTCTTCTTGAAGGGCGACGCCTTGAATTTGTGCAGCAAAGTGCTGCAGCTTTCTCGCAGCACAGGCGTGCGAATAGCTACGAAAGAGATTCTGCGTCGGTGTAGTTTGCGCGCAGACATTGTAAGCCATAAGGATGCCCCGCACGTGCATAGGATAGCGCGCGCCTCTCTAACTCTTGCTCCACCGACCCCAACGTGGTAACGGAGATGGAGACGTACGCGAGAGCGTGCTCGATGTCGCTCGAAGACGGCCGATCCCTTGCAGTACTGGAGCAAGACTTAAGGCGCAGCTATCTAGAAGAAAAGCAGGCTCGTGCGTCTCTACGTAGACATCCAAACTCGGGAGACTTTTCCGCGAAAAAATACGATTTTTTTTTTCGACTTCGACAAATATATAATCGTATGAGTAATTTCTTCTTCTTTTTTGTCATCTAAGGTCATCTACCAGATTATCTATCCGACTTAGTTTCTTCTACCTCACTCTTCAACTACTTATTTTTCTAAAAATACAACAAGGGCGATCTACTCGACGTAGTGATCATCATCACTTCAGTGGTGGCGATTCTACTCGACGCTTTTGCCCTCAGAGAGTGGCTACCAGAGAAACTCTGGCTGCGGCCGTAAAGGCACTGCAGGTGGCGAAGGGTAAGTACGAAAGGCTCACTGCGATGGGTAACGAATGGACGAATCTGGCGAAGTATGAGTATTATGTCATAGGAGTATTATAGGTGTAATTATTCATCGAACGGAGGACGAAGTGCATCTCCAAAGTCATCTGGAATATTATATAGAGTTCACCTGACTGACATGACATCACTTGGGAGAAGAAGAAAAAAGCACCTAGATTTGTGATCAGATTGAGATGCGACTAAGCCCTTCACCTCTAAGAATACGCCAGAGCCGGTGACACCACTTTCATGTATACTTATCGAGCAGATGATCAAGCTGAAGGAGAAGAAGGAGAACAACATACAGCTGGTGAAGCAGCGTCATCCACAGGCCTCGTGAGACCACAGCAGCCTAGATGTAGCGCTACAACTAGGCAAGGATGGGGGCGAACCTTCTCAGACTTGGAGAGGAGGAGTCAGCGCTATCTCTTATGGCACCAATCGAAGAAGTAAAAATGTGGGTGTACTTTGTAACCTAACTACTTCATGAAGAAGAAGCAAGTAAACTAAAACTAAGATCCCTATAAGAGCCAGAGCGAGTAAACTCCCACTCCCTATCCGGCTATAATTGGATCGGACGTTATTCCACACTTGTTGTTTTTAGTGTCCAATTCCATTGCCAGTCCTGTATATATTGCATTTCCATCCCTATTTTTGAAGTTTCTCTCTCTGTAAATAAGCTGTGATGAATAAACTCGTACAAACCCAACCTAGCAGGATCCATAACCTAAGTAGGCCTAACCTCATTACACTTATAAGCTCTAAAAGCAACAACAACTAACGCCTCTAGTGTACATAGGTACAAAACAACTAACGCTCCGATTTATGTTTGGTTCATGTGGTTACTCCTATCGTTTCGCTTCCCCCTAAAGTTCTGCATACAATACGCCTCTAGTATACATAGGCACAATCATCAGGATCATCATCGTCATCATTTACGCCTCCTCTAACTCTTCAAGAAGTCCGTTTAGCTATGGACGACGTCCAATTACAATTCGAGCTTCCAAACGCGGATCTGCACGGCTCTTACCTTTGGATGGAGGCCAATGCTGCTACGCTACAGCAACTGCAAGTGTGGTCGCAGCTCTTCCACGCTTGCAATTTCGGAATGTCCTTCGCACCTGATGGTGAGACGTCGCCTTGGCGTGAGAATTTGGAGTTTCCCTTCCGTGCCAGTGTTTTGTTAAGATATTACACATCTCGAACACATTCCGTTAGTTTTCACCTCGAACACATTAGTAGGCTTATCCCGTGCAGCAAGATATTACACATCTGTACTTGTAGTCTTGTGCCAGTGTTTTGTTAAGAGACAGTACCAGTGTTTTGTGTACTACTTCACTGAACGGCCTCATACAAAAGTGCATAATGCTGTACAAGAGGCACCATGACATGACATGTACTAAAACTTAATAGTCGTCGTGGTCACCACGATAGAAACTTCTAGAACAGCTTGGACCTGCATTTAACTTCCAGAACAGCGTCATTCTTGGTGGTCTCTCTCGCAAGGGATGTATGTTCTAGAACATGAATACTATCTTCAGTTGTGCTGGTTTATATTTGAAGGGCAAAGAAAACTACTAAACTCGTAACCTGCTCTACGAAGATGACTGCAAAGGCTAATAAATGCCAAGAACAAACACCTCAAGAATAGGTACAATCATCATCATCATCATCATGAGCCCTCCTCCTCTAATTCCGTCAAAAGCCGAGTCGTGCTTCGACAACATGGCAGCTTCGGCTTCCGGTTACGCGCGTGATCAGTTGTACCTAAAAGCGGCGGATGGCGTCGGTCCGTTTTGGATCCGTGGTTCAGAACCTTTCTCACCGACTGTTCCTGGTTATCTTAGGACTTTCTTCTTTGTGGGTAGTTCCTGGTTATCTCTTCTTTGAGTGAAATAGTTTCTTGAATTCTAAGGCCAATACGATTGTGGGTAGTGAATATGACCTTTTACAACTCTCCCAAATCAACCTCTTGTCAGGCATATCAATCAATCAACCAATGCTTCAAGTTTGATTTGTTCATATCGTCTCATTACTGCTGTTACTCGCTCAGCAGCAGCAGCAGCTCCATTTCATTTTTTACCAGAACAGAGGTCAACAAGGGAAAATGGGAAGGGTTCTCGTGGTAGTAGTGGTAATATATCAAAGACAACTCGTCCAGGAACTGTTTCATCTCGACGATAGTTGAGAAGAACTATCTGAGATGCACACATGACATTAAGATAGTATCTCACTACTGTTATGAAACGAAATAACAGAAACTGCGGACCTTAATCGGCTTCTTTATTTTGTTTATGTAGGGAATTCAATGGCAGGAAGCTCTAACTCTCCTCTTTTTGCATCGCAGCCAACGAAAGAGTTCCTCGCACTGATGAAGGAGAGAGGATGGAGAAAGAGCACCAGAGACGCCAGGGCTGTACAAGTTATGAGCTTAATAACAAATTAAAATTAGTACTAGTAGTATAGTACAACCCAGGACCAGGAGACCGTGTTGTAGAGAGCATTTAAGACTTCCATAATGCACGATGGTAAGTATGACTTAGATGAAAACTGTAAAACTGCAGATGATTGAAGATGCCAATAACTTTGACTAAATGTCACGTAAATTGGAGCTTCAATGGCAAAATTTGGAGTTGCTTCTAAATCATCAAAATCACCGGCACAAAGCGCTTCTTTGTTGAATCGCCGCGGGAAGAAACAGTTTTTAGCTGCAGGACCGGACGAGCGTTCCTGCACTCTCGCTCCACCGACAGGCGCTTCTTCGACATCAAGCGCTTCACCGGCATCAAGCAAGGTCACATCAACAAGCAAACAGATGCCCATGCTGTCTCCTAATCAACGTAAAGTAGGTTCTACTCCACCAACTTACGCTCCGGCAATAGATGTTCGCGTCGGACAGCAGCAGCATCTTAATGAAGCCACGGCAATACCAATGGATCAATCAAATTCATGTGGATTGTCTTCCTCATCATCCTCTTCATCCTCTTCATCCTCTTCGTCTTCTTCTTCATCTTCTTCTTCGTCTTCTTCATCTTCTTCTTCGTCGCCACCTTTGGCACGTCAGGGCGGACCTTCTCCTCATAGCGCAAAGTCAACATCATCTTCACAGATCATGGCCCAAGGACCCCAAGCGTCCCAAGGACCCCAAGAACTACAACAGCTTTCTTTTTATCACGACCAGTCACAAGCAGAAGCACAAGGACAAGGACATGAACCTGCTTACAATCCGGCGAGTCCGGGTCATGAACCCCCTTACAATCCGGCTGCTAATCCGGCAGGCATGCTAGGAGTGCCAGACAGCACCGGTCGCCCTTTTGTTAAGGCAGCTCTCCAAGAAGAGGAAGATTCAACTAAGTAGACTAGTTAGAGGTTCCTCGAAGAGGAAGATTTAGCTACAAATAATCTCCCCCTCCCCTCTTTTAAGTTTGACTTACCCCCCGAATGGGTAAACTACTACTACCACTAAGACGAGGAAGATTGTCCAACAACTACGGAAGTAGTAGAAGTTTAGTGGTCTTTTATACCCCTGGTTTAGTGGTCTTTATAGACTACCGTAGTACATTCATTCACTCATCCAATTTTCCAGTACTTCTCTAATTTTGCGCATGTTGTCGCCCTGCCCCTCCAATGGGAGGTGCCGGACGGTCTCGGAGAGGAGGCGTCACGAATAGGCGCCGCCATTAAAAAGATGATTCAGACACTAGTGGAGTGCACCAAGTCGCGACAAGCAGCGCTTCTCATGAGAATGCAGTTCGCTGGACAACTTATGATAATGTTTTTTTTATATCACACAATCTACATCATTTGGTACATCCCAATCTACACTTTTTACCAATCACAATCTTCAATCAAAGATAACACAGGTGCTTAAACATTATACAATCTTGTATTAGATTTGTAGTTGACCTCCACACTATCCGCGAGTATGGCTCCTTAGGTAGTCGCTTTTCTTGTTCTGGTTTTTGTTTTTTCTAGTTAGGTCTGCTCCACCGCGAACTTTTACATGGCATCGATCTTGTTCGAGTTGTGAATTGATTAAGCCTCTAACCTGTCCGCTGCGAAGGCTGCAAGCGAGTCGGATTATCAACTCCAGATGTATGCGCAACGGGTGTTGTTGCAGTCAGTCGATGGTGAAGAAGCTGCTATCACCCGTGTCTTGAACAGACTGGGACCTCAGATCGCAAGCGGTTTTATGAAAATATCTTCTTCGTATAAGTACACTACTGCTACTAAGTACTTCCTGTCTGGGTGCACTACTACTACTTCTTCCATCGTATAAGTAATTCATCGTATTTTTCTTCGTACAAGTAACTCCTGGCGTCTTCCTCCGTATAATAGTAATTCATTGTATCTTCCTTTGTA
The DNA here is from genome assembly GCA_905178165.1 of Amoebophrya sp. A25. Taxonomy (NCBI): domain Eukaryota; class Dinophyceae; order Syndiniales; family Amoebophryaceae; genus Amoebophrya; species Amoebophrya sp. A25. The sequence goes on from CAJINU010000044.1 coordinate 84,583, forward strand.
GTTGGGTATGTGAAGGATCCCTAACTCTCTGTGATAGATCCATCACATAAGATCAGAGTACATGAGCGAGTGAGTCCGTCTGTCTCTCTCCCACAATACGACCTCTGTACTAACTACATTCAATTAAAGAATACGACCTCTTTATCTACAACATTCAATTAACGGCTTTACAACGTTCAATTAACGGCTTTACAGCGTTCAATTAACGGCTTTACAGCGTTCAATTAACGGCTTTACAACAACATTCAATGAATGACGGCACATCAATCTGTCCTTTCATGTTAGCACCTGCTGAGAGGATGTGGCACGAGATGCAACAGTACCGGCAGAAGCTGAAGAAACTACGTCAGAAGGGACAGTCAATGGTGAGAAGTTGAAGAAACGACGTCAGAAGGGACAGAGTCAGTGATGATCTCTTGGTTTTCTTTCTTATGGTGGGGCACCGACAAGGGAGTGTAATAGACAGGGGAGTGTAGGCAAGGGATAACGTAGGATCAATCTCGTCAGACATGTGAGGAACGTTTGGATAACAAAGAACTACTTAATGTGGCTAAATTACATTGCAAGAACTTCTAGGTGATTCAATATGAATATCGGACAACCTCTAGAGATTTAGCCCTTCCAACAATATGAATATCGGACAATTCCTTCGGAAAGATGTCATCATGCATGGATTCCAGAAAGACAAAGCGAATGATCACATAATGTGAGTTTATGATTGATACTAGAAATTTAAGAACAAAGACATGGTGATAGAGATGACCAACATAGAGATACAACTAGAGGAAGGTACTCGGGTTGACATATCTGTAGACCTAAAACTGAGTTGACCTAAAACTGAGTAGACCTAGATTTGCAATTTGCCACGCCTGGTCGAGCAGACGCAAGCGTGTGTAGATGTAAATGAAATATGTGACTCATTGGTTTGTACTATCTATCAACAAATTGATGTCGTCTATAACTCAACAAACATCGAGAAAAGCAAGCAGTAGGTTTAAACGATCCAACATTTAGTGCTGCGGAGATGAATAAATGTGCTCTGCTATCTAAGTAACTTACTTACTTACTTCCACTACTAAATTGATAGATCATATAAAAAGAGTGAAAGAAATCCGCTACTAGAAGTTGACTTCTTCAGTTTTGCAGTCGACTTTCAATAAAATCTTGTCTCAATGATCGTTGTCCATGATGAGGCTCAGCGAAAGAATCAGCGAAAGAGGCCGTTGCCCACTGGGCCACTACCACTGCCTCTGCTCGCAAGGGACAGTGACAGGGGTAAACGCGTATGCATACATCACACACGACAAGAAGGAGCTTGTTGTGAGCTTGTTGTGTAGGCGTTCCTCTAGGCATGGATGGGAGGAGTTTGCAATGTATGAGAGGAGTTCGCTATGTATGTGGGTATGCTAGCTTGTGTTTTTTATTATAGTTTCTTACTGCGTCCTGTATACTAAATATTGTAAGAACTACAACATCCAAAGTAGATTCGATTGGCGTGCATTAGAAGTTGTAACTATTTTTAATACTTGTGGTTGTGGGATTGGGATATTTTCTTTGGTAGCTAGATGAAGCAAACATAAATGGCGCATTGACTTGTCTAAAATTTCTTGCATGGAGTTATGATGAATAATTAGCTTTATTCTTCGTTTCTGACACAACTGACTACCCACGCTGCTCACAGGGTGCTGAGTGGATGTACTTGTTAAATGTGACTTCTAGAGAATCAGACGGCGGGCGAGGCCCAAGCTTTGGCCTCCAGTTCCCCTGGAGACTGAACACGGTGCTTAATCGGAGCATCTTGCGGTTGGAACATCTCTTAGCGATCAACAACTACCTATGTTAGCGAGTGCATTGATTCTTCAATCACGTTCATGTCTGCCTTAACGATTTATTTTCCTTACTATGGTGCATTCAAGCTAGTAGATTTTGGAGAAACAACTTCAGGATGCGAACAGCAGGACTCACAAAACTATCAAGGAGGACTAGTGCCTATGTTGGTACCAGGAGCACAAGTGAGCACATTCCTAAAGAACACACTTGAGTAAGATCTTGTTCATACTGAAAATTCTGAATTTAATACTTAATATTTTCAGTAACTAAGTATTGTATGCATCACGTGTGAAAGCGTTCTGGTGTCAGAGTTGAGTTGTCACCACGTGTGGCGGCGCTGCCGAGGTGCCGTATACTGCCAACATACTTACATTAAGTCACAGCATGTAAAAAAGACTGATCATGCGCGGTTGTAAAAATCTACTACTGATGTGTTGTAAAAAATTTGAAAATTATGCTTGAACTTGATTCCTGTACTCCTTTTTTTCTATGGTGGCGACGCATCATTTGGTTGTAGCACCACAGTCTGTGACTCAGGGGGTAAATGTAATCATCATCCACCACCGAATTGTGATCCATCTTCGGTCGCTGCGTTCTCAGCTAACGTGCATCGGTCAGATGGATTTTACTGTATGACGACAAGTAAAATCGGTCGTCATACCTTATCGGATGTACAGAAAGTCTGTCAATCTGTGATTGGTCCATTGTAAGTCCTTTTTAGTATGATGACAGTAGCAGAATAGAGTCCCTTCAGCGATCATACCCTCGTCTTTCGAATTTTTGGTTGATGTACTTTGATACCTGATATCCTAGTACCCATTACCCGCCCAACGTTCATAAATAGGCTTCCTTGCCACAGACTATCTGTCTTTACCTCGAAGGACAAAACGATTTTAGTAGTAGGTGTCGCAGTACGTATGAGGTCTGCTAGCTTACTCGGAGGATCAGAAGGAAGGACGATAAGAAATATTACGAGACGTTGTAAAACATGAGCAATTCTCCTATGGCCTTTCCAGAGCCGTCAGAGGATTCCTGGGGAGCCCTTGCCGAGCAACGCGAGGGTGATTCTGAATCAAGCGACGACGCTGCTGAAGAGGACAATTATGTTGAGGGGATGAAAGATGCTCTTCGTGAAGACGCTTCTAAACAAGACCTCGCTTCTAAACAAGACCTCGCTTCGAAACAAGACCTCGCTTCGAAACAAAACCTCCACGATCAGGAGAACGATGAAGATGGTTTTCTCTCAGATCATCGAGCTTCCTCAAGTGGTCGCGGGACTTCCTCTGGTGGCCACATGTTGGAAGGATCATTGCCACCGCCTCCTCGACGGGTTATACCACAAGCAGAACCATCTTCCGGCCAGGGATCGCTTTTATTAAGGCAGTCAAGAGAGCATCCTCACCCTCAGGCTCAGCAGTATCCTCGCCCTCGGCATCATCACTGTTGCTTTTTTTTTCGAAATAATGAAGCATGCATTTGTTATTTTTTTTCGAAAAGGAAACCAAGGATGCACTCAGGGATGCGAACGCGGTAGCTCTAATTTTAGGCCCTCCTCCGCCTCCTCCTGCTATGGTGTCTCCGCCACCTAGGGGCTTGCCTTCTTGGGCCGAATCGTCGGAGGAGGATGCGAGGTCTCCATCGATACTTGAGGATGACGAAGAAGGCAGTAGTGCTGATCACACACGTGGGGACGGGGACGCTGGCGCATCATCTGAGAATTATATTACAACAGGGGAGTTCGGTGCCGTAGCGGGAAAATCACTTTCACCAAAGGATGCGTCACGAGGACGAGCAGCTGCTGCCAAGAAAGGTCTACGTTCAGGGAAAGCGCTAGCGGCTTCTGCAGCAGCTTTGAATGGCAACAAGTCCTCCACTGTACTTGATGAGGAGAATAGTACTAAGGGACCTCTGAACAAGTCCTCCACTGTACTAGATGAGGAGAATAGTACTAAGGGACCTGTGAAGACAACTAGTACCCTGATTGCACCGAAACAAGCGGCTGTGGGCGCGAAGCAAAGCAGACCGAAGTCTGCCGCAGCGAACAAGATGCGGAAAATCGGTCTTGCTGTGGCGATGTTTGGGAAGTCTAAACCTACTTCAGCAGGCAAGCGAAACTCTGACCCACTGCCTCGAGGAAGTGCGCACCAGTTGGACGACGACAAGGCCAGAAGGACTGCTGATCAGGGTCATGTTGGGCAACCAGCAGCATTGGGTCCGGCGTCTTCGGATGACACAACGGATTCGCCATTGGAGTTATCGGGGTCACAATATCAGGAGGTGGAGGTGGAGTGCACGAGCGTGCAAGAAGCAAAGAGCGACCGGACTATACCTGAAGCAAGAATTATACTAGAAAATTCTCGTACACTTCTACCGGTCTTGGCAACAAAAACTCCCGTGGTATTGGCAGGAGGAACAGGAGGCAACTCCCCTACACCGCCGCTTGGTGGGGGTTCGGTACTGAGTAGAGACATGCCTGGCAGCGGAGCGGGTGCTTCAGCCTCTGTTGTAGGACCAGATGACATGCCTGGCAGCGGAGCGAGTTCTTCAGTCTCTGTTGTAGGATCAGATGAGGAGGATCGGGTGTTGAAGGATGTGCTTGGATCGAGCTTTGATGCGTTTTCCTCAGCTTCTTCGTCTGCATCATTGATAAACATGATCATGGATGTGGACACGAATGTTGCAACACGTGAATCCGATTCAGTGGGCGTCGATGTGAGCGGTCGTGGCAGGGGAGCAACGAGCGATTCTACGTCAATACGCGAGGGTCGCAAGGGACGCCGACGACGGTCATCTCTTCTAGTCGTAGAGGCACTTGGTCGACTGCTCTCGTCACGAAAAAGGGGAGCAAGACCTTCTGCTGCTCAGCAGCAGCGCTCACCAGGGACATTATACCAACCTGTGGAGGATCAGGACGAAGGAAAGAACGGCTTCGAAGATACAGGAACAGCGACCGAAGTAGCACGTACCGGAAGCAGCTTCCGGAAGGTCAGTGACAAAAGGCTATTGCGAGTCATCGCTGGAACTTTTCTTCGACGGCGAAAGCGAGAAAGGCCACGGGTGCTTGAGAACGGTGCACGTGCAAATCCTGGACAAGAGCTAAGTGCTTTTAGCAGTTTCCAGGACAAGAAACCTTCACAACATCTCCAGGATCTCAGAGTGGATCATCTCAGTCCTAATGCACCTGTAAATGAACTAACCCTTGACGCAACGGTTCTACTAGAGGACTGTCCGCAGAACAAGTCGGAGGCTTTGCTCAGAGGAGAAGGGAGATCAGTACAGGTATCTTCTTCGAAGATTAATATTTCTAGAGAGGAGCTTGACCTTGAGCTTCGCAAAGTAAATACCGTTGGCGTTGCAGATGACATACTGTCAAGGCAGGAGGACCCACTAATTTGTGAACTGGAGTCTCGTCCAGTGTCCCCGAACGCTTGTCTTTTCAGCCTTCCTCCCAGCTCAAAGGAAGCAAAGATCGGAGCTGAGGTCGAACAAGAGCATGGGCCTGAACGCGATGGAGCTTTTTTCCACCGTTCAGGGTCGTCAAAACAGGAAGTAGTTGCAATAGGTCCTTCTGCGCAACCAGGAGCTACTTCTTCGGAACGACAACCTGGAGCTATTACCACTGATAGTTTCATCTCTGAACAAACTGTAGTAGCTGCAGTGGTTTCCGACGTTAGCGGAGTTTCACCAGTGAAGGTAAGTGGTACAGGCGATTCAGGTTCGACTGCAGACGATGGGACCACGTCAGTGACGACACTGCGAGGGGAGCCTTTCTCGCAGAGCAGTGCTTCTGGGGTTTTCGGCGCAACTACACTGGCAGAGGAAGAGGAACACTCTTTGACTAACAACTCGACGAAGAAGGGAGGACCAGTTGTAGTTGCTTCCACTGAAAGCAGGGTCTCTTCTAAGTCAAAGCTTGTAGAGGAGAACTACGGACCTCCTGTTACTGGTACAACGAGTAAGACCTCCGGCCATCCTGGGACTCTTTTAGCAGGTCGTGGTGGATTGAAGCATTCTGTTACCTTCGTGCCCGCTCCTCCGCTCCCGCCAGACGAGGATAGGCGTATCGCGCAACCTCGACGCAGCTCTTCCAGGAGCACTACAGCAGAACCTTTGCCTCCGCCACTGACAGCAGCAAGCGCACAGGAGAGGCAAAACGAGCTAGCCGCAGATCCTGACGCAGATATCCGAGAAGTAAGGCTGGAACAAGAGCGCCGACAGGCGGAATACGAGCGGCGCCTGTGGGCCAAGGACAAGATCGTGAAGCGGTGGCGCAGCAATCGCTACGCGCGAAAGATCAGAGAGCTTATCCGATCCAAAGACCGCATGTCGCAAATGCAGAGGGATGCAGAACGAAGGGCACAAGCGAAACAAAGTCTCTTCAAGATGCTGGGCGACATCAGTTCTGGCTACTACTATGACGAGGCGCGCGAGGAGCGGGAGTCCAAGCGATTCTTCGGGTACATCAACAGTTTGGACGCAAATACTGTGGCTCAACTGCAGACACCGACGCGGACTCCAGCATCTTCACAAGAAGCACAGAAAACCGCTACCACTTTGACGAGGTCCTCGGACGACACTGAAGATAAAGTCGAGGCTGAGTGGTTGTGGCAGGGAATGAATGCGAGGCGCAAGCGTGCGGCTGTAGTGTCACCACGGACGTCGTCGAGGACTAGTGCTAATGCAAATGTTGTTGAGGTAAAGGACGAACTACCAATTCGCATTTTGGATCATTATTGTCGAGTGACACACACAGCGGCACGGGAAAATGGTGCTATAATACAGCGGACTACATTTTTGAGATGAAGCCAAGAACGTCTCTGAGCAGACGTGAATGCTTCTTTTGTAGAATTGGATGCCTTTCCGTCACAAGTAGATGAAAAGTAGTACATTTTTTTCCAACCATTGTTTTGTGGGTACGAAAGTGTAACTCGATTCAGAAGAGCAAGCATCGGCTGGATGTTCCCTCGTTTCGCACCACAAACTTCGTATGATCGAAATCGGGCATATGATCGCAAACGGACGCTAGAAAACTCCTTCAACTTGGAAGAAGGCCATAAGTAACGCGGTATCGCAAGTAATCGGAAAAAGAACTACAAGAACCTCCTTCCCCGAAAGTAGGGAGAGTAAGAAATAATTTAGAGTCTTTTTTTTTGAATTGGCTGAGTCAACCGTGGTAAGTAAGAAAGCGCCAAGTACTTACAAGTGAGCTAGTCACACTCAGTGTTGGAAGAGATGTTGCCAAAGGCGCGTGACCTGCATCGCTACGACCCCAAGAAGGCAACGTCACGACTCCAAAGTAAACGGTTGCATCTGAAAAAACTCGAGGCACGAATTTCCGCAAGGGCTAAGGAGACAGCATGGCGCGAAAATCTAAGCAAACGAAAACAGCAAGAAGAGGAGGTAATAGTCTCGAGTTCTAGAGGTCCTGACTCGTGCGCCTTGATTTGTAAGTATGAGTAACATCTTAGTTTTTTTTTTATTTTGACCCTCATACTTAGACTTACGTTCTTAGTATACCTACGCCGACCCAGACGTTTCGCCGCAGCTTCTGGGTAGTAGTAGAATAATTACATCTCAAACCATACTTAAATTTCTTGACCACGACAGGACGACTCCGATTCCGAGAGTGACAGCGAGCAGCGCATACGACAGTATGAAAGCGTCTTACTGGATACGAGTTACTTCCTAGATGACATTGACCAATGGGGCAGAGAGGCGTCTGACATTGATCGCAGCGAGGAAGATTCGGTCGAGGAAGAGGAGGAGCCTAAGCCCTGTGGTGAGGGAAATCAGAATCTTCTTGGAGGTACTAGTACTAGAGGAGGAGGAGGAGGAGGTACAAAACGGAGGAAATTCTCTACGACTTCGTCGAGCAGTGAAGTAAAGAACAAGAGGACCACGGGTGACGAGCACCAAGCGACAACAGTCAATAAGGCTCAACTTTCAATGGTCATTGGGGTTGGTCACTGAGATCGAAGAGGCGACCCCTTCTTGAGAGAACCATCAGGGGAAAACGAAGGGAAAGGGGAGAGCTTTGAAGGGGGTCGCTTCCGTTCAGAGTCAGTGACCAGTGAATTCCGAGCTTTAAAATCAATAGTGGAAGAACGGCCTCCAGTGGGGGTACTGGTGGGACAACTATTAAGGATAATACGTCAACGTCAGCGAAATTGGGGACATCCAATGTCGGAGCGCGTATCGACGAGAACAAGAAGCGAGTACAGCTATCTGATTATTTCGAAGGTTGCGCCACTTTGCATGAGCTCGTTATAGCAGAAATGCGCGGTTATTGTCCTCTTGTCTGCAGCGGGTACAAAGCGTCGATGTTCAGAAATAAGGTTGAAGATCATACGTCGAAGTCGGGAGATGATGGGGACGAAAGTGGAGATAGTTCAGGGGGTGAACAAGGGACAAATGAAAAGAGCTCAAGAAGAACCTCGTCTTCTACTACCAACGAGAATAAAGAAGTGCAGAGCCAGAAGGAGAGGAAAGATAAACCATCTTCTTCTAGTACGTCTTCTTCGTCTAAATGGGTACGCGTGGATGCATCCCGATGGCCTAAGGGAGTCCGAGTGACACCTCTCTGGATGCGCAAAGAAGTGGTAGAGCCGACACTTACAAAGATAACCGGCTATCTGGAGGAGCGGAAGAAACGGATTCAAGAATTGTAGAATATCTAGTTACAGATGAGATTATGCGGTAGAGCAATGATTGTGATTTTTGTGCATAATTAAAGGCATGGGCTCTACGCACGGCAAGCGTCGTTACTTTGAACTGGACTTTATGTCAAAACATATCGTTTGTCGGCCGCGTTGGCCAAAGTTTTGCGTGGGCGTTTACACAGAAATGAAAATGTCAGATTTTGCCACACCATTAGTTTTTTATAAAGAGACTCCAACTCCTAGGTCAATTTTCCGAGAACTAACACTAGTAAGCGAGTCCCTAACTGCAGCAGAGCTTGATCCATTTTTACTCTCGACTTTTTGGTTCCTGCGAAATGAGGATGCAATGTGGATTTTATTTCGAAGAAAGTGCTCATCATAAGAACGCAAGAACGGAGGAACACCTACGGCTCCATCGTCACGTCTTAAAGACGCTCCTTGTTATCCCGTGTCGAGGCAGTGTAGTTATCAAATCGGTCTAGAGTCAGCTCTTATTAAAAAAAAAATATAACGAGTGTCTTGACGAAGGCAAGGCGGGGATGTTAAGATCTAAGTCGTTATTACAGCGCATCATACATCGGTATCTGACTTTGACATCTACTGCGAACTGACTTTTCCTGTGCGCCTAGAGTAGGAATCGCTGCCGTCTGCGACCATGTTGACGACGCGGCCAGCATGCTCCTTGTGTGTACTTAAGCTGATAGTATCATAATCATGCCACCCGCCAGTGCAAGAGTCAGCGCGAGTGCTGCAGTGGCGAGGTGGCACACCCCGGTTCTTGAGAGGAAGCCACTGACGCAGTTTGTTTCTTTCGATGAGTTCAAAGTATTCGTCAGAAAGTTGGGCTTCACTTGCAGCAGGGACTTTCAAAAATGGAGCTCGTCATCGAAGCGGCCTCCATTTATCCCGTCAACGCCTAACAAGTACTACAAAAATGAAGGATGGAAATCCTTTATGGACGCATTAGGATACGACTGGCCGCCAGTGCGCACCAGCATCCTAGCGTCCCAAAGGACGTACAAGAACAGGCAATTCCGGAATGCACAGAAAGCAGTTGACTGGGTGGAGAAAACGATCCTCGAGCTAACGGGAGGACGATTCGAGGTGTATCCCGTGCCTCGCTTCGGGCGAGTGAGCTTCCTTCTGCGGAAACGACGATCTGTGCAGAGAGGCGGAGATGAGCAGCTGGATGATGCGTGGTGGGCGCTTCGGGTCAAGAGTGCTGCAGATAGGTGTAAAAAAAGTTCCAAGAAGCGCGAAAGTTTCATCTTCTGCCTCAAGCAGGCCCTTACCGAATCCGATGTTGGCTTCGTTGCCGCCGGACCGCAATTTCAGGAAATCGATTTTCTTCACCCGGCGGACCTTCCATTGCATGTCTCGAAGAGAAATCCTAGCGGATGCTCATGGTTTTATCTGGCTAACATGCCTGTAGTGGACACGGAAGGAGGCAGACAACGAGTTGTGGAACGACTTTTGGCTCTGCTCGATCGATTACCTACGAAGCCTCTGCAGGAATGGCTGGCTCATTTACCTGCAAGTTGGGGCAGCGAATTGCGCCATCTTCTCGCGCAGCAGCTGATTTCGAATCTGCTGAGGCCCGCTGGTCTCAGCTTCGCTCATGCAGGAAAGTTGGCGGAGCTGCATAACGCGGTTATTGGTGGAAAGCGCGTTCTGCTCAGATGTGCGCGCATCGTGGAAGAAACAGGAAAGTCAAAAATCGTTTTGGAACGGAACCGTCGCACTTGTGTTTCGGCCGATGGCAAAAAGCTTCTCTGTGGCGTTCCGTTCGACGCGTCAGATGAAATAGATTTTTTGCTTGCAATGATGTACTGCGGCGAAGGCGACAGAGATCCTTCGGCCAAATTAGACGGCGTTTTTGTGTTTCCAAAAAGCCTTTTGATTGACATGGGGGTGATGTCTGTCGACTTCAAAGGCGGTCGCTTTGGCTTCGCTCTCTATCCGCCGGGATGCGCTCCACCGCATGATAATCGACGGGAGCGCGCGCTGAAGCAAAAGGAGTTCTACTTTGCACTGCCGCAACAGGGGGATCAGCGTCTGTCGAAGGCTGAGACTGTTGAGGAAATGCGGGAACGCATGAGAGCGCTTTTCCTCGGCAATTATGACAATTATCCCGGTAGCGTTTCGACTTCATGTCCTCTGATTGCTGATGAAAATGAAATGGGAGGTATCACCGTCGACGATCAATAATCACCTTCCGAATATCTGATATTTTGCTAAAGTTCGTACTGAGTGTGGTTTAGGATTTTTATGCTCAGCCTGCGCTGAGTGAGAAGGGGACCACTACCAAAGCGGTCTCTTCTTTTTCGGTGGCCTGTAAAAAATCGAATTTGATAGCTGCGGATCAGCGCTTCCTGCACGAATGCACTGCAAAAAGCAGACACAAATTTATGGTGTTGGGATTTTGCGTCCGGAGTCTGCAGGGTGCGCATCACATAGTGACCACGACATCGCAGGAGGATCATTCTGAGAGTGCAGAATTGGGAGCATGTAATCTGTCTCGGGCCTACCCAGATCTATTTAAGTTGGAAAATTATTACAGGAACATGATCTCAAGAGCACTTTGGGACTACTGTAATGTATCCCATACTCAGATGGATCTATTGAGAGTAGTGCAGTTTCGGTAAGACTTGAAGTGTGAGGGTGTGAGTTGAAATTTTCTGTACACATAGAGAGCAACGAGTGGTAGTGTTTCAAATGAGTATTTGCATCTGGAGGCGGACGAGAGTTGAGCCCTTGTATCGCGGATCAGTGTGCCATTCTATTGAACGACTGACCACTTACGAGTAGTAACACGAACATGAAATACTAGAGAATCCCAAAACGTCATTTGCATCATCATAATTTTCCCCACACAGTGCGACGCTTTAATTGTTGTACTTTGATGATTACACATCCACAAGCACTTTCTGTTTGATCGTTTTTGGTCGCATAAACGTTGACGTTGATTTTAACAACTTTGATTTTCGTTTTTAGACAGCGAGTCTCATATTCCTTCTTCTACTCTTTCGCTTGCTTGTATGCAATACTCCGCACCTGCTTGTTGAGCTAACATTTTCAGTTCCCTTTACAACTAGGATTCTCTATTCCAATTTTCAGTTACCTTATCCTATCTTGTTAAGGATGTCGTCACTGCGTTCCAAAATGTCTTTGCTGCGTTTAGTCTCTGTGCTAAACTTTACCGCGGCCAGTGTCTTCGTCGCTGCTGCTCCTCCTTGTACTCAACCATGCGAGGACCAGTTCGTAAAGTGTGTGACGGTGGATAATTTCAGCTACACTTTCTGCAGTGGCGAGATCACTGGGGGGAACCCGAACAACCCTATGGGCCGTGCCGGTTGCGTCGCCACCTGCACATTCACTGCGACGATGCTCAGTCACCAAGGGTCTAGCGGCAGTGGAGGAGGTTCTGGTGGAGGTTCGTCCTGTACTGCTGGCCCTGTGGTGTCCGCCGGCGGCACCAAAGTCGCTGCGACCACACAGTGCTACGTCATCGGGGGCCGCAATGTGCAGGTGTCGGTGCCAAGCGGAAGTTCGGGAACCACAGCCTTTCCGTTGCTGTTCTTGTTTCACGGCAATGGTGGAACCGGAAACGGCATGATTCGCATCTTCACCTAAGGCTGAATATAGCTCATTTCTACGTGTCACTCTTCTCTGTTTCTTTCCTAGGAGACCGAAAGTAGATGAACCTAAGAAAGGAATTCTTTTGAGTTCTAATTCACAAGCGCAGCGACGCAGGGTGCTACCAAGATCAACAACGCTTACATTTTGGTTGCCCCAGATGGGGAGTCCAAATCTTGGAACATCGTTGCGGAAGCTTCGAACCAAGACGATGTTGCCTTTGTTAAGGCTCAGCGTTCAATGGTCATTGGGGTTGGTCACTGAGATCGAAGAAGCGACTTCCCCTTGAGAGGAGAACAGGGGAAAAGGAAGGGAAAGGGGAGAGCTTTGAAGGGGGTCGCTTCCGTTCAGCATGAGTGACCATTGAATGCTGCGCTTTAATTTTGTGACGCAAACTCTGCTGAACTATTTCTCGACCACGTTCTCCAACGCCAATGCTGCTCATGCTGAGATGCTTGGGCTGTCGAACGGTGCGGCTCTGATCAACCGCATTCTAATCGAGAGCAACGAGCCTCGCATTCTTGGCGCAGTCACTGGGGTGTCGCAACTCAATACGCATCAGTATAAAAACGGGAACTTCTATCTCGGAGGATCTCCGAACACGTACACCACTGTCCAACCGAACTTGTACAAGAGGAGACTGATGCAGATAACGGGCGCCCAAGATGTGGTGATCCCAGCGGGTGGAGGCCAGAGTACGATCCCAGCGGGAAGCAATGGCGAGAAATTACAGATTTAAGGGTTCGTCCCGCATTGCATTCTGTAGTACCTGCATCCTTAATGAAGACTTTTGTTCAAAAGAAAATCCGCCAGGGATGTTCTGAAGAATGCAATGCGGAAGCCTCCAACAGATGCTCACGTGGGAAGAGTCGCTTTTCCGATATGCTGTCGCATACGGCTACACGGGGACGCAGAAAAGTGCCAGCGTCACCTCCGGGACCAACAGTTACAAGTTAAGGCCTTAGTTTATCACTATCTTCCTCGTGGACTATATCTGCTGAGTGAGTGGAGTCCCCTCCTCTCTTTGATTTCTCAAAGCGAAAAGAAACTAAGGGGAGCAAGGGAGGCCTCACTTAGCCAGGTATAGTGAAAAACTACCTCTAAACAAGTCAACGAGCTACACTACAGATGGTGTGACAGTTCACGGCTACAATTACGACAGTAAAGGGCATGCAAACGCTGTTGATTTGAACGATGCTGTCCAAGCGGATTTTCTTGCAGAGTTTCTATTGGCAACAACGACTACGCGTGGTGTGACAGCTTCTCCTTCGAGTGGTGCGCCATCTCAGAACACGCAATCCGCTGGATACGCTTCCAGTGCGTTTGGAAAAGGGCAATCGATGACCGCTTTCGGTCGGCTTTGCACTCTCGTCGCAGGGGGTTGGGCCGTTGTGTTTTTTTCGCTGAGGTTATGAATTGCTTGTCGGTAGGCTAGTACCACCTACGTAGTGCTACTTGAGACGCCGTGATGCTGATGATCAATCTATCGCACTCTATAGTATGTTGAAGAAAAGAAGGCTCACTCTTAGTGGTGTAACCACTTGATGTCATGGGATGTATTCGCGCAAATCTAGATAGTGAGAAGACGAAGAGGTGGATGATGAATACCACATCGAACAAGACGCTACATTAAAAAATGATTACTTACACTTGTGGACTTTTTTGCATGCTCTTTTGCACGACATATATTCGATTAAATACCCTGTGACAACGGTTTCCAATAGGGGAAGACCGTATGATTTTGCTTTGCTGTCTTGGTCGGAGATAGAATTATCAAGTTGAGAGTTTGGAGGTTAAGATTCTTCTTCGTGAAAGGAATTCGCTGTCGATATTGAAAAATGTATGAGGCCGCAAAACGAACGCGCTATAGGGCGAGCTATTTTTCGGTCGTATGATCGTGATTCATAAGAAGAGCATTGTGGTAGTGTAATGTCGAAACGGTAGAAAAGTGCTCTGCTTCGTCTTCGTGTCTTATCCTGATCGTTTAGGTGTAAGAAAAAAGTCGGACCCTTTTGCAAAAACAGAACTACAACAGAACTGCATCTTCAGTCAGTGCAAGCAACTAGTAGTTTTTCAGCATCGCTTTACCGTTTCAGTAGTTTGAGACAAAATGGATTGCAAGTGCAGCAGCGTCGCCTTCACTGGCTCCACTCGTGACTCATCGTCTTCTGCAGATGCAGTAAGCCTCAGACGAAGAAGACGAGATCATGAATCGACTGTAGCAACGTCGATGAGCTGCAGTGGAAGAGGCATAGTCGCACTGACATCAAAGTTGTGGTGTCTTTCTTCGCAGCTATTTCTTTTGCACAGCACGACCACGCTAGTAGAGGTTTCGGCGCAGAGGGATGACGCCGCAGCTTTTCGGCCGACTGCAGGATGGACGCAGGGAAGGAGCCCCTATCTCGGTCGCGAAGCGTCCGTGCATCCGACGTGGCTCCGCACAGAAAAAGGAGACGCATTGGCAGAACAGTCATCACATCATAACAGCCACATGTGGCCACGGTTTATCGGCATTGGCGACGGCGACTTTGAGGCAGAAGCGGGATGGGTCACGGTCGATCAGCAAGCAAGTGTTGCCAAATGCGGAGTGACGTCGACGAATCTAGGGGAGCAGCAGACAGAGCAATATTATGTTCCACAACTACTAGTTGTACTAGAGTTAGATTAGAAGAATGCAAGTTTGTTGAACTAAGTAAACAAGATGAATCTAAGTATTGGTATCCAATGAGTATGTTTAATTGTGACTCCTCAGTTGAAGTCGAACACCAACAAAAAGTAAAAAAAACACCTCCGTAGTATGAGTATCGTATAAAACAAACTAAAAGTAGCATTGTTCTCGCACCTCCCCTTTGAAGCGACTGCTCACTAGCCCTTGTTCATTCTTGCCTAGTCCCTCCCCTGTGAAGCGACTGCTCACTAGCCCTTCTTCATTCTTGCCTAGTATCCGGATTCCGAAGGAAGGGCCTTGGAGTCGCTGCCGATTGGGAGATGGCCTGTCAGAGACGGGATGTGGATTACTCAAGTCCCGCGTCCTTCGCGATGTATCCTATGCAGCTAAAGAAAATCGAAAATGGCGGAATCTACGGACGATGCTTCGACAAAGGGTACTTGGAACTATTACTACTAAATAGTACAAGTTAAAGTTTATTATTGTACGGCTATAGTATAGTACAAGTTCAAGTATAAGTGTACGGCTATAGTATAGTACAAGTTCAAGTATTATTGTACTTGTACAATACTAGAGTGCAAGTTGTAATTGTAGTAGAGTACAACAGTGCGTCTGGATCCTCCGAGTACTAGGATGACCCTCTCCCGAGATGAAATTTTAGAAAAACAACCTACTGGAAGTTATTTTAGTTCATCCCACATCTCATTCTCAGGTTCGTGGCCATGATCAGTTTGCATCCAGTTTTGGAGCTTTATTGCAAGACAGGCTTCCCTGCGTATCGAGCAACGCACGAGCAGACGCACCGCAACTACAAATATGGGGGATGGATCAGTATAGTTCCTGAACAAGAGAGTGTTGTGTGCTTGTCGTTTTTCGGATTTTTATAAAATCGTAGATATAGTGTTTGTGCTTGATTTTTAAATCATTTCTCTGCTTGATTACTAAACCACAAAGAAAAGGAAAACCATAGTTCATACGTGAATCACAACATCAACCATCCTCCAGCTTGCGACACGTTGATGGTTCCGTCTGATGCCGTCAAGCTCTTCAGTCTGGAAGAGGCGATAAGCCGAGGTCGGTACAACCCAGTGACGTCCACTGAGTGGGTCGGATGCTCGTGTCCCGCACAAGAGTATATGTGGGCGTACAAAGCCTCACGACGCGTCGTGGACGACACAGAACTACTATCGATCGAAATCAAATGCGCGCCAGGTTTCTAGTGGTAGGACATTTGCAAGTCTTCAGGGAAATGTTAAAGTTTAAGCTTTTATTACCTAGTCAGTAATGAGGAGTAATGGTAACGAAGTAGGAGTTTCGAACACGCCAGTAGTACTGAATCAATTCGAAGAATGCTTTTGGCAAACTAAAAAAAGTGTCATATTCATGTAAGGTTCCAGGAAAGTATCCTTCCTTTGAAGTACTTATAATAAGTAATAACGCAGTTCTACGCTGATGCATTATACTGCAATTTTGCCAATGCTGAGAATCAATGAACAAGTAACTTTTTGTGCTATTGTGTCGCAGAAGGAACTAGAACTGACTCAGTCGCAAGACTGAAGATTCTCTCCTGACAAAATTCGCGTGATCTAAATTTTTGCATGAACAAGCAGATCCACGAGTGCTGGCGACTGAGGGATGTTCAGCACAGGCACTTTCTGTGGAGGTACTTCTGTCAAGCATTCTGGTGCGTGAGTGAGGGAGTGAAGTTCTTTTGGTACGATGTTCTTGAGAGAGTAGTTATAGAGTCTTCTACAGTTATAGATTTAGTCTAAGGGTCTACTTCCACACACACCAGAGGAGGTTCTGACCTAGTCTTGGCTTGTAGACGAGAAGGTGGTGGTAAGAGGGACACACAAAAGATGAAAACTCTGATTTGAGAAGAATACCTGTTGAAAAAAGAGTCTGCTCATGGAGGTGTTATGGCGGAGAGGTGAATCTACGTCGTCGATAAGAATACCTGTTGAAAAAAGAGTCTGCTCATGGAGGTGTTGAGATGAACCACGTTTTTTTTGAGAGAACTTTTTGCAACTGCACTAGCGGAGAGAGATGTTGAAGATACGTCTTTGATTGCCCTGGCGTAGAGGTGAGTCTACGTCCATCATCGTAGGTATGACCCCTTGTCCACCAAACATTTAAAATTGTCCCCCATTCTTGTGAAACCTGAAATATTGATGCAGTAAGTAATCGTCTTCGTGTTTTTTTTAATGTCCCTCAGAAATCGCGAATTCTAAGATGATTTTCTGCCAGCTTCTCTAATCAAAAAGAACTTCAACTTTCAAGATAATTTTCGAAAAAAATAGATCAATCAATCGTGGATTCTCACTCGTTGTTGAAAAACTAAAGTGTTGTGTTTTGAAACCCCAATAATATTCTTGTTGAAATGTACCGAATCATGTTACACCTCAATATTCTGATTTCTTCCTGTATGAAAATTGATTGTCAACATTCTTGTAAAAGTATTCGTTTTGTTTATTTCTCAAAATCATTGTGTCAATAATATCGCACACACAGGAACTGCTTTTGGTATTTTAAAGGTTGTTCTCTGATTTTTCCGTTGAAAATATTAGTATCTTCGTCCAGGATCAACAGGACACTTTCGCTAGAGCACTACATTTCCAACTTGTTGAAATCCAAAAAATTATACCTCCAAAAATACTAGGAACCAACAGCTTTTTAAGTTGTTGTTCTTTTTTTTGACAATAAATAAGGTTATAAGTTTAGTAAAAACAAAGTCAGAAACCTCCATAAGGACAAGATGGCGACAATCGACCGGCAGGCGTTTATCACTGCCGACAGAAAGGGAGGCCTGTTGGAGTGGTACGATGTGGAGACCAAGGCCATGGGTACCGGAACCTACGGCTCAGTCGTCAAGGCTATCGAAAAGAAGACCAAGACCGTGCGAGCATGCAAGGCTATGGCGCGTACCACTTATATTTTGCGTGTTTGACTTTATTTCAATTCCAGAGGAAGTATGTTTGATCAGGAAATATACATCTGAATCTGAACTCGGAAGTGATATGCAGGAATCAATCTCTAGTACTACAACTACTACCAGCTAAACCTCCAATTTCGATATTGTCCTTACCTACCTACCTATCTTCCTACCACCTTTTTCAGGAAAAAACATCAAGAACGAGAACCGTTTCCGTGAGGAGATCGCTTTGATGAGGAAGCTTGATCATCCGAATATTATTCGCTTGTTTGAGACGTTTGAGGATCATAAAAACATCTACCTGATTCTAGAGTTGTGCACTGGTGGCGAG
Source organism: Amoebophrya sp. A25 (assembly GCA_905178165.1). Taxonomy (NCBI): domain Eukaryota; class Dinophyceae; order Syndiniales; family Amoebophryaceae; genus Amoebophrya; species Amoebophrya sp. A25. The sequence continues at coordinate 102,639 of CAJINU010000044.1, forward strand.
CTCTTCGATGCCATCGTGAATGCGGGTAATAAGATGTTTTTCCGTTTTAGTTTCCCCTGTGATGGTTAGATGTTACTAGCATTTGATGATTTGGGTGGATAATGTCACTAGCCTTTGATGATTTGGGTGGATAGAAGATGCTTACAGACAACTAAATCGTAAAAACCAAGCTCTTGACCGACTTACTGTTTTTAACTTACGTCAATCACTACCGGACAATCAAAGCAACAACGGACCACGCCCTCTACAACAGCGTCATCTTCGTCTTCAAGGTCATGGTTATACTAGTGGCCTCTTCTACATAGAAGTTGTACGAGTACTACATAGATGCTCATATATAGATTTAGACTGAAGATTTTATACAAGCGAGCTCGTATAAAACTAGATTAGTACTGAAGACGGTCTGCTAGTCTCTCTGTTGATTACCGTCTAAGACTCTCATTATTATCGACTTAGATACTATGTAAGTAGTTGTACGAGTACTACATAGATGCTCATATATAGATTTAGATACTAAATGTAAGTAGTCCAAAAAATAACAACCAAATCGTAAAAACCAAGGTTTCTTGACCGAGAAGGATGGCGCTGTGTTGGTGAAACAAATGCTTGCGGCTATTTTCTACCTTCACGACAATCACATCATGCATCGAGATTTGAAACCGGAGAACTTTCTGTTCTATTAAGGCTGTACCTAATACATCTTTGGACGCATCCTTGAAACGTATGGAGGAGTATCCTAAGGGAATACTCCTCCATACTTTTCAAGGATGCACTTGAAAGATGAATTACGGACAGCTCTAATTCTACAACAAGGAAGCCGGAGCGCCCTTGAAAGTCATCGATTTTGGTCTGGGTGCCAAATTCAACAAGGGAGACCGAATGGCAACCAAGGCAGGTACACTACAGGGACGATCTAAGTAGTTTAATACTTGTTTTCAATCAATCATGTTCATGTAAGAAGTTACATTAAATAGACCACACTTCTTGTTAAACTTTCAATGGTCATGACCACACTTGTCAAACAGTTTCACCACCACGCGCACCTGCACGTTCACCCCTTCAAATTCTCACGAGACATGAAGACATGATACAGCAGGATATCTATTGCACGTAAGTCCCCGTCCCGTCCCCCTTTACCTCAGGAATAGGCACATCAATCACTCAATCTTCACCTTGGTCTGCAGCAATCTGGCACAGCAACATGAAACAGAAGGCACAGCCAAACATCAGCAAATTTAGCAAAAGGTCCACCAACAGCAACATACTGCATCTTCACCAAATAACAAATAACGTCCACCAACAGCAACATACTACATCAACAACAACATCAAATAAAGGTACACCGTATTACGTTGCTCCCCAAGTCCTGAAGGGAGATTACAACGAAAAGTGCGACATCTGGAGTATTGGTGTCATTACCTTTATCCTCCTCTCCGGGTACCCGCCATTCTACGGCGAAAAGGACAGCGAAATTCTCGCGAAGGTACCTTGACAGATCTTTTTGAATTTGAATTTGGATAATTATGCCAAGAACAAGATTTTGAATAGTGCGGGAATAGTACATTAAGAAGTGCGGGTTAAGAGCAATATTCCCAAATATAAAGATAAGGGAAATTTAGACTTTCGGTATTTTGTTGAAAAAAGGATAGAATGGAATACGCATCGCTCTCTTAATGCAGGTCCGCAAGGGTGCATTTTCTTTCCCAACTGAGGCTGAGGATGGCGTCGAGTTCAGTTCCGGCATCAAGGATCTGATCACAAAAATGCTTGCGTTCCAGGAGGACGACAGGGTATAAGTCTTTTGTTTTTTGTTAGGAAGATCGTTCCTTGAATTCTAAGGCTCTCGAGATTGTTCCAGCTGGACTTGCTCATGATCAACAATCACTTACGTCTGGGTTACAACATCCAGGAGCATCAGGCTAATTTTTTTCCTGGTTGTATAGGCTGCTCTAATAGTACTAGAGTACCTGAGACTTATACCTGAGACTTTAATAGTTGTAGACCTCCATTCATTTCAAGATCTACATATTAAATGTGCTAGTTTCTAGCGATTCCCTTTTCCCTCACGTTATCCCTCCCACTACCTCCCTCCCATTACCTTCCTCCCATTACCTTCCTCCCATTACCTCCCACACCCCACAGCCATCCGCCCAAGCCTGCTTGGAGCACAAGTGGTTCGCTGCTATGGCTAACGCCGAAAGCCACGAAAAGGTCTCCACCAAGGCTATCTCCAACCTGAAGTCATGGCACGGAACTCAGAGGATAAAGAAAATCGCACTTACCGCTATCGCCACTAGTTTGACCGAGGCAGAGATCGGCAGTCTCAAGGAAACTTTCCAACTTTTGGACAACAACGGTGATGGAACTCTCACGCTCGAGGAAATCAAGTACTCCTACTTGATATTTGATCGATATAAGTTTTCAAAGCATTATATATACTGTATCTTTTTCTTGAATAAATCTATCCCCAATGAATTTCAAAATATGCGATTTCAGGCTTGTTCCCCGTTCCTTTGTTCGATTGTTTTTTTTTTTCTCCGAAAATTGTCAAAACTCATCTCAATCCTTGTCCACACTCCTCATTGCACTGTGAAAATAACTCATCTTATACTATAAACCCATCTCAAGAATGATCCTTCTTCAAAGACAATCCCCCTCTACCAATTCGCCTAAACAGGGCTGGTTGCAAGCAGCATTCAGTTTCGCTGCCATCGAACTTTGACGAGGTTTTTCTGTCCATCGACAGTGATGGCAGCGGACGCATCGATTACACGGAGTTCATAGCTGCGACTATGGAGACCAATTTGAGTCATCGTGACGACCTCCTCTGGGCTGCCTTTCGGGTACGATATAAACTACTCTTGAATTGATAAGAATTTATTACCTTCGTCTACAACGGCACCGACTTTACTCAGGTCACCTGCCTCGGTGCATGTCGTCGACTTTACTCAGGTCACGTATACATCCTCAGAGTCGAGCCAGGTGCCGGGGGGCTTCGATGTGCAGGATTCACAACCTAGCCTAACCTTCTGATCGATGACCCAATAAGACGCTAATTATCCCTGACTTATTAGATATTATTACCTCAAGAACTACTGTCAGAATAAGACTCTTCATCTTTGAGATTACACTGAGTTTTTTGATATTCTAAGGTCCTCTACCTGCTTATTACCTCATAACTTCATTTTTTTTCTTTCATCTCAAGTACGGGGTTAGTCTAATGTTGTCACTCTCAACATCATAACATCTCTCTCTCTCATCAACAGCTTTCATCTCCTTCTTGTTCTATTAAGTCCTGCGAACGACCTCTTGCTAGGTAAATGAATGAATGAATATTACTAGGTATTCGACGTGGATAATGATGGTAAGATTACCGTTGACGAGCTTGCCCGCGTGATGAAGGGGGACGAGATGCAGACTTCACTCCCCAAGGCAGAGCTGCAGAAGATCGCAAACTTGATGGTCGAGTACGACACCAACAAGGATGGCTGCATCGACTTCGATGAGTTCAGGGAAATGATGCGTGACAAGTAGCTTTTGGGGTAGAGGGGTTTTTTCTTTCGTGCGCAATTAAGTAGAAGATGACCTTCGGTGGAAATGGAATGATCCACAGTAGCTATATTTGGAAGAGTACGAAGAACAGCAGTTAAAAGATAACGGTCAAACAGTATATGAGCAACTCCTTGATAATGAATGTCGTAAAAGCAACATTATTTATTGGTGATAGGTTACGCCTTTTGATGTTAGATTTATATGATGTCAACTTCTGGCAAGGCTATGCTTTGTCCTTAATCAGTCAAAAATCTAGTCCCTTCACAATTATATGGTGTCAACTAAAACTGTCAGCAGATAGATTTGCCTATGCTTATACTTGTCTTCTCGCATAGTTTTCGCATCAAAACTATACTCAGGCTCTAGTGAGATTGAGTTATACGCAAACAAGCTAAAGAAGCTTCTGAATAGGTGGTTCCGTGGATTACACACATGACATGTAGTAAGTAGCATTACCGTAATAACGAGTACAATCGTATTGATGAACATTTAGCTTTCCCGAAAAAGAGCAGTATTGTGATCTAGTAAGAAAGAAACGGATGATTTAAAGATTTAAAGACCAAGTTCTGCTTAGTCGAACTCTTCCTCGCTGTGTGTCCTCTTTGTAGCTGCTTGGCTTCGACTTCTTATGTTGTAGGAATATATTTTGTGTGAAGGATTATACTTTATGGGGTGTCTTCTAGTCTCGCACACAATAGTCCTCGACGCAGAGATTGGAGCAGCTAGAGGTTAGACAAAAAAGTAGAATATGACTCCGTGAAATCTGCAAAAAGCTTAATCTTACCTCTTCCCACTAGATGTACTTATAATTGTGAATAGAATTTTTATGAGATCCACCTATGACTATATGTTCTGTAGCAGTGAGTATGCAACGACTGGTGCAACATAATTAAGTATCTATAAAAATGATGAAAATCCATCTTCACATTGTGATCAATTAACGAACCCCGACAGCCCCAACCAGCTCTTAGAAATTGCGGGAAAAGAAGATGAGTAGTTAGTCCATCGAAAATCATTTTCGGAAAAACCCGCTTCGAATAAGAGAGAGGATACAGGTTTACCTTGTGGAAGGTTGATCGAATCCTCTCCTATCCTAATATAAAGTTTTTAGAACTTGTGTACCAACATCACCTAACCATCACCAGTGGCATAACAATAAGGTTGGGGGCTCAACAGGATTTCTTTTTCCAGAGTAAAAATGATGGTTTGGGGACGTTCCCTTGCTGAACCTTATAACGTTTCAGTTGGTCCTCGTTTCTACTCAGACTCGCGCGTAGGCGGGGGAACTTGTATCCAATGCAAACGCACGACATTGTCAGTATATTGAAGCTATACTAACAATGAGTCCATCGAACCACGCTCCCACAAAGAGTCCATCGATAGTCGTACTATTTTCTCGTATGGTGCAGTCGCTGCGAAGCGATGTCCGCATGTACTGTCACCGAAGCCTAATCCTGGGAGCGACATTGGTAGTACAACTACAACGTGGTCAGTGTCAGTGTCCACCATTGTTAGTAGAGCTTCAATGTCCACCACCACCTCGTCTACCTGGCAGTACTCAGTGGGGAGCCATTCCGTACAGTTGCAGCAGCTGTTTCCTCGAGAACGAAGCTATCGTCGCACCATGCGATAGAAGTCTCTCGTCTGACCCGTAAAAACAACTACAGTCAATGCAGCTGCGACAAGGCTACCTAGAGAGCCCATTAGGAGGTCGCCAGATTTTTACGGACTTAGTATCGATGAATAGGTAACCAATCTGAATACGATAATGATAGAATCTGAAATCTAAAGCCAAACCACCAAGCAGCCCTCTTTTGCGCGCTCTTAGTGAGAATTTTTTACTTGAATATCGGTATTCATAGAGTTAGATAACTCTGAATAATAGAGAGTACCTGAAGACATTATAATGAACACAAGAATACTAGGAATAGTAAGTAGATGAATGTTTATCTTATAGTTTTACGCCGCTCCCCACTGCGAGGAAGATAACAAATTGTACTAGTTCACGAGAATTGATGCTGCATGAGTAGAGATAGATACTGGGGGAGAGGCTCCTCAACGCTTGTAGTCGATAAATTCAGAATTCTGATTGAAATGCACTAATGTTTCGCAGTATTTTGAGGCTGACGCGCCAGATAAATCTACTTGAAGATTTTACGTTTGAACATACGATAACATCAACATTTCTTACTATGATTACATCCAACGTACAACGATCCACTGGTTCTCCTGGAAATATTAAGATTGATGCGCAGTATGAGTTTGAGTATGTGTATGTCCTCCATGTCCTCCAAAGTCTACGCTTTTATTGCCTCGACTTCTAGTTTGCTTCATTATAAAACAGAGTATCTATTGCTGGATCGTGTGTTGCTATCATGTGATAATTTGTTATATTAAGGTAAAAACAGGATTTGGATTCAGTAATGTGGTAAAAAGCTGGTAGCTGTAACAAAAAAGATTAACATTTCTAATGTCCCTATCATTCAAACGAAGGCTGTGGCCAGGTATTAAAACACTTCAAGTGACTTGTGATTTTTTATCCTTTTTCTAGATCACGACAGCGAAGATACCAGCGAAGTAATGGTACTATGGGCACGACCCAATGTGGCACTAGGAGCTTCGACAACAAATTGTTCCATCGTACTCGCGGCATCATTTGGTGCAGTCTCATGTCTGTCGAAAGAGAATACTCGTTGTCGTCATGGGTAAACAGTCCATATCGGTGGACTGCTCTAATTCGGTACGATGAAAAGGTCAACAGTCCTTCGGTTCTCGACTTGTTGCGTCGCGTCGGTCGATCGATTCATATCAAGCCTAGGTTTCTAGGACTAGCTTGCGCACCCTTCCCCTAACGCACCCTTCCCCTAGCGCACCCTTCCCATCAGCGCACCCTTCCCATCAGCGCACCCTTCCCATCAGCGCACCCTTCCCATCAGCGCACCCTGCTTATGACCACTTGCCAGGCACATCAATCATTCAATCAACCATCCTCCAGTGTTGAGGTCTGATTGTCTCATGTATCTCCTATAGTGAGAGACCAACTTCTGTAGGAGGTACTAATATATATGACCAACTGTAGGAGGTACTAATATAGCAGAAGATATTTCTACTATAGAACATACTTCTTCTACGCATAGAGCATCTAGAGCTTTTTCAACCTAGAGCTAAATCTCCTCCAGAATGGATCACGGTCGGGCTTTTCCGGTCACAGCGTTCGATCGGGCGCACGTAGAGGGAGTCAACCTCTACGCGCGACCACCTGCGCCATCACTTGAGCTACGCAGAGCAAGCACACCACAAGTATCATATTTCGTCTTATCCTGCTGTTTCGTCTGCGTCTGTCGTGTTTCGCCCCTGTTGATGAGCTAATTGCTAGGCTAAGCAAATTGAAATAATTGAGACTTGTTCCACTGCTGTGTCATTGATTTTCTTGTACTCGGGTCTCAGAGTCGGAGTAGACCTAGCCGCGGTCTCAGGGTAGGTAAACCTCGTACATTTCTTTCCTTTCTTACAAGGCCTGAACCGTCTTGAACCTTCATCCTCAACCTTCATCCTCCAGGTCGATATCGCATGGAACGCCCGACTAACAAGGATAGAATACAAGGCATCGAAGAGCAGCCTGACGAGACCTAGCAGTCGACAGAGTGACACCTTCACAGCAGAGGGACGACCACCATGGAGCTTTCAGTTCAAATTACGGAAATGATCTATTCGAAAACTCAAAATAAGCGAGTTGCTGACTGAAATAAGAGGGTCTTGACTACTTACTAGTACACTCCTCTTCTTTCAGTATCTCCCTTATTTTCAATAGTTACTCGGTTACTTCAATTTAATATCGATTACTTCTACCCGAAGATACTTCTCCTTCTTGGTTCGACTTCTTTCCTCTAATCTCAGCGAGTCAAACCAAGGAGAAGTATCTTCGGGTAGAAGTAATCGATAAACTGAAATAATCTACTTCTATTAAGGCTACAGTAAATGCATCTTCCCTGGCATCTTGGTCCCGTTTCTCAAGGGAAAACGGGAACCAGGATGCTCACCAAGATGGATTTATGCTAGGTCTAGTTCTACCCGAAGATACTTCTCCTTGGTTTGACTTCTTTCCTCTAATTTCAGCGAGTCAAACCAACTCGGCACCAGCGAGTCAGGGATCCTCATGGACAGGTGGAGGCGCATTTCATGGGAGCAGCGGCGCATCGATAGGCAAGGCAGTGCCAGACGCATTTGTATTCACATTCAGTCTTATCTTATTTATTGTTATATTTAGGGAGGTATATGTTTTTTGACTATCTAAGGTAAGCATATTATAGGAGGGTAGTTTTAGATTCATTTGTATTCAGTTTTATCTTATATAGGTTAGATTGTTATTCATTTGTTCAAGAATATCACTGTGGTAAAATACGATAATCATGGAGGAAGACAAGTAATGAGACTTAAGATTTTCAGGACAAACAATAGTAAAAATATTATTCTGTTGTCACACACGTCTTGTTCCATTAAAACAGGGCGAGCTCCATCGGAGAATGCGAGAGAAGAAGGAAATTTACACCCCATGGTACCTGAGGACGAACCAGCGTAGTGGTCAGAAGCTCGCCAGCAAGGAACGAACTAAGGGCCTCTACTCCTCTGCATCCTCGGATCTGTTGTGGAGATACTAGATCTATTGTGGAGATGATACTAGATGGCTCTGTACTAGCGTTTGACTTTGAACTCATCAAATCCAGAGTATGGAGCTCAAGGAATTCTTGTCCATAGGGGTACTACATGACTAGAGCCGGACTATTTTTCTTGTACTGAATTTCATCATCAACATTTATTACAGCTCTGTTAGTTTGTACTATGTGCATCAATGTTTGGATTGCTTCATTTTTCGGGAAAAATAGAACTGTTATCGTTAGTGTGCTGTGACCATCATATAATGTAACAAAAAATGTAAAAAACTTCTGCGTTAGCGCATGAGGATTTGGTTCTTATTATTATCGTTTAGGGTCGTCTTGTACTTAAATTGCTGGCAGCACGACGGAACCCCTCAGATGATTACTGGTGGGAGGAGTGGGGGGTCGGTGCGTAGCTCATTGGGAAACCTGTATCTGCAAACTGTATCTTTTTTTGTGACTAAGAAAGTCGTAGGTCAAATCCGAATCAAGACGCTAATTATGAAGAACTGAATGAATTGCAGAGTCCGAGTTCTGGCTACTGGAGAAGGTCCACCATGTGGATCTCCTGTGACAGACAGTGATAAAAGACGTGCCTAACCGTCACTCAGATCTCCTGTGACAGGTCAGATCACTCTAAATTCAAGCAAGTAGATCTAGACTTCACCACTCAAGAGACAGGACGGCAAAGAAGGGCAAAATTAAGGGAACTTCTAGAAGGGGTTGTTGCAATAGTTCCCCATCAAGAAAAGGTCAGCGTCGAATATTCCAAGATCCAAGTCCACGCTCTTGTAAATGACGAGGGTCTATACTAGGAATCCATATTTTTTTTTTGCAAACTACTACTACAACTACTACGACTACAGTTCTTGCATCATCATCTACTCCCGTTGGTTCCGAAAATTTTGCAGGCGACAATGAGCGAGTAACTGTTACTACAAGCACTTCTAGGCTCCTCTTCTTGGTGTGAAAAAACTTTGTTAGTTTGCTTTAGAGGGATAAACAGTGATGAAACTCACACAAATGAATACTGCGTAGAAGGCTATTAACAATAAAAAGCAGGAGAATCTTCAGCATGGCGATGTTTGGTCAGTTCGTTCTGGGTCCGCCTGGCGCGGGTAAGACCACCTACGCCCACGCGATGCAGCAAATGTGTCTGGCTATGAAGCGGCCCTACCTCGTGATCAACTTGGATCCCGGTAACGAGTCCTTGCCTTACGACCCGGATAACGTGATCGACGTGAAGGAACTTATTACGGTCACGGATGTTATGGAGGAGTTTGGGTTAGGACCTAACGGTGCTCTCATTTACGCAATGGAGTTTGTGAACGAGCACCTGGAGGAGTGGCTGTTCGACGCGCTAGCTGCGTTCCCGCATTGGCGCAGTCGGTACTTGATCTTCGACCTGCCGGGTCAGGTGGAGCTGTACTTACACCACGAGGTGATGAAGCTTTTGACGACGAAGTTGTGCAAGCGGCTGGACTTGAGGCTGAGCTGCGTGCATTTAGTGGACGCCACGTGGTGTCGCGACGCGGGCGCGTTTTTAGGCGGGGTTTTAACCGCCTTAGCCTGCACAATGCACTTGGAGCTACCACCAGTGAACGTCTTGACGAAGATCGACTTGATGAGAGATTTCGCAAAGGATCTGCCGTTCCGCCTCGACTATTACTTGGGGGTAGACGACCTTTCGCACCTACTGTCGACTGCTGGTGCACTACGAGATGCGTGGATGGCGGATCTACGAGAATGTCATGACATCACTTCTAAATCTTCGACAACCGGTGCTACAACCGGTGTTGATAATGAGCTGGATAAAAGTTCGGATAAGCGTGTACAGGAAAGATATCTAGGTGACATCGTGGAGAACAATGTTGTAGAGGGAGAACAAAGCACCACAGCGGCCACAAAAGTAGAAGTAAATACAGGTCGTGGGGAGCAAAAGACAGAAGAGAAGCTTGCCACAGCGATAGCAAGTATCAAAAGCGGCGTTGCGAGTGCGGGGAAACAAGCCGCTTGTGATGCGAAGAACGACGCTAAAGTTAGCACGGCTACAACAGGAGCAGTATGTACTAGTACATCTGATAAGCAAGGCGGCGGAGCAACTCCATCGTCATCGTCATCCTCATCTTCTTCGCAGAAGAACTCGGTGGCGCCTTTGTTCCGCCACCCGCTTTTCCGTAGGTTTCGAAAATTTTATGAGGGCTTGGCAGAAATCATCGAGGAGTATAATCTAGTACGATTCGAGCCTCTAGACGTGAACAACAAGGAGTCGGTCTACCGCGTCTTGCTTCGCTGCGATCAGTGCAACGGCAGAATATTCGCTGAGAAAGCTAGTGGCCTTGTCGACAAAAAACGCAAGGAAGCAGGTCTAGGTGAAGAAGACGGCTATGCAGATTTCGGCAATGCTACGGAGCATGACTACAGCTCAATGATGCGTGAAGCAGTGATGGCGGACAGTACCCACGACTACTGCGAATACCTAGATCGACTACAGGAAAAATACCTGGACCCCATTAATGATGAGCAGGACGACAAAAAAGACGGAAAATCTCCTCCAACATATTTGAACTGAAAATACGTAGATGCTCGTTCATATTTGAGGTGCTCCCGTCATCTCCATTTTTCAGACAACGAACTGTTGTACTTAACTCTATTCACCTCTGCCATTAATTTCAAAGTTCGTGTTGTCCTGGTTCTGGCTTTTGCATTGCGATTACCTCTGAGTTTCTGCGTGTTCACTCTAGCACTTACCTGTCTAAGAACCCGAAACCTCAGTCATCGAAGACAACGCAACAAGGGCAAAGCGGACTCAAAAATACTATAAGTACAAAAGTGTACTAGAACTAGATCTCGATTCTTGAAGAGATGAAGGCACAAAAAATGTTGTCAAGTCTGTCCTGAGAGACTTCAGAGAGAGACACACTATCTAAAGGGATACTTATCCACCTTGAGCCGCGAGTGCGTTTCAAGGACGGCGACGTCCTTCACCTTCCCAAAAACAGAAGCGAGGACGTGCAAAGGCTGCAAAAAGACAAAATCGTAGCAATTCCTAGCTCAAAAGGGTGATAAAACAGTAACGAATAGCACGAAGTAAAGATTTGAATACTAAAAAAGACTCCTTTTCTAGTGATAAATACAAGCATTAACTTTCCGCGTACTTGCTTGATGAAGCTCTAGTATAATAGTGACCAGATCTGGCGCGGTTAAAAAAGACATGGCATTTATTTCCTCATGGCTCTTGGATGGCCTCGAGCGCAGCTCATATCCTCGCAGGTGAGCCCACTCCTCCTATCCTACGACACTGAGGGGAGAGCAAAAAGGGAGCTTTGATTTCTCCCCGCTTCGCCTGGAGTGGATCAAAGGTTTTAGAATCGCCATCCTCGTAAATTACAATCGAGGCGATTCTCCTAAGGGCGGCAAACATCATAAGGCGATACTCGGAGCAATGGCGTCGGAAAGTCGGAGCATGCTGCCGCATCGGCCGCGTAGTATGCGGGGGGCTCAGTGTATGCGGGCCGCTCGCAGGCAGCTGACGTTTTTGGCCTTCAGCTGCGCTTGTGAGGTGCTCGCGAGACAAGCAGCGAAGAAAGAAGCAGCCGCTGAGCAAGGGTATAACGATTTTAGTGAATATTTTTTGCCTGCTTCCTTGTACTCAAGGACGATTTCGTAAGAGAGCAAGACGTAAAAGAGCAACAATCGAAATGGTACCTTACACGACTGTACAAAAAGAATTTCAAGTATTGATACGAATAGCACTACAAGAACCATGAACACTGATTGAATTATACCCACGAGGTCCTCTCCCGAAGGAAATGAAGCACCTGAACCACTATCGCAATATGAGGGTTCGCGTTTTACGATGTTTACTGCCTTCGAATACCAGTTCTTGTGGATCGTGTACTTTGCAATCATCGTAGCAGGCTCATTGGGGTGGATGATTTTGCGCTTGTGGATCTACCGAAAATTTGAGGAACCACTAGAAAACGAGTCGGACGAGGAGGAGGCTGATGGCTCTGTTATGTCGAAACACGCTGCTCATAGTTACAATGCTCATGAACAATAAAAGGAGAACTTCACACAAAATAAGCAGCAACAAGCTTGATCCGATCATTATACTCAGGTAGCAACTTATTTACTGGTACTGATGATGCATACCCTTACTCAGGTAGCATAATTTCGGTCTAGTGAAGCTCAGTGAGATGTGGTAAGCACGTCTTTTTATGTCTTGTCGACTAGAGACGACCACTAGGACATTTATATTGATTACATTCTGGAGAACAACTCAAGCAATCTATCCGGCGTTGCCATTAGTGACTCGAGAAGGTCTAATGTATCATCACGCGGCGCCGGACTGGGATACGTGGTTTTCGTTGGGCAAAAGGTCCGAACAAGAGGATCGCAGATTGTACTCGGACTGTCCTTCTTGTTGTGTTAAGGCTCGTCTGTTGATCTCTTTGATTTGACAAGACGGCAGTAAAAATCTGCTTACCAATGAAGAATAGATGCGATACTTTTTTAGTTCCTTCATCTCGCCCTTGGTGCTTGTTTCTCATAGAAAGAACACTTCTACGCACGGAAAAAGCAGCTCTAATTACTGGCCCTTTTCGTCGGCTTTTCGTGGTATGCGACGGACCTGAGAGCTCATATTTGGATTCGCGACGAAGAAAATATCAGGCTGCTAGAAGACGAGATTGTGGAAAAAGTACTTCTTTTTTCACCACACACTTACCCTATAGATTTAAGAAGATTCGATTTCTTTCGTTTCTACTTGGGGCAGCGGCTCTACTCGAACGTGTAGATAGGATCATATTATATCAACTCTACTCTCAAAGAAACCAGTTCTCAAGCGTTGCAGTAGTTTCTCCAAACTCGTCACCACCAGTTAAGCGTTACAGTAGTCGGAGATGCTGCGGACGTGGTGAAGCCACTAGCTATCGAGGCAGTAGAGTCAGACCTTAGTCCTACAGCGGGGGCTATGAGAGCTGTACTGCATCGCTGGGAGACTAGGACGGGCAGAAGACGAGTTTGCACAGCGACTGGCCGTGAAAATGATGTACAACTTAGACTCTATCAACCTAAAACGGTGAACTTGTTCCTCCTACACTTTTTTAGAGTCATGAGAATGACGCACTTCCTACATTTGATATTGCTGTCGTGCACTATGACGTCCAAGGCCCATACTATCCGCCTACACTCTTTTACTTCTAATTAAGGCTCAACTTTCGTTGGTCATCGAGGTTGGTCACTGACAGCGAAGAGGCGACCCCTTGAGAGAACAGGGGAAAACTACGGGCACAAGGGGAGAGCTCTGTAAGGGGCCTCGTCCCGTTCTGAGTCAGTGATCAATGACTGCTGACCTTTAATCTGATGTCTCTGTCTTAAATCGTAATCGGCAACCTAGGAACTTCCTGATCTTCACAACTGATCAGGTGACATATGGGTCGCCAGTAGTCCTTGCTCCGATCGGTGAAGCGGATGAGTCGTGTCCTGTCGCAGGTGAAGACTCCGCTATTTGGCTTATGACTTTGATTGCAATTTCCAAAAGCTGTATCGTGGACTTGGAGTTCAATTGATGTGCTCTACAATTCTTTTTAGCTATGTGTGTCATTAGAGATAGATGAGAAGTAAAGAGGCTCACTGTTTTTAGTGACTTCTATAGTAGATACTACAAAAATATTAGCGGCTCCTATAAAAGGTAAAGGACCGAAAGCACGCAATTCAAATTCCCTTATGCGTACACTTATTTATTTTTCTAATCCTCGTCAGAAGAAGGATCTGCACAGCTACACCTCTTTTTTCTAATCCATAGAAGCAAGGATCAGTACAGCGTATACACTTCATTTTTCTAATTTTCAGAAGCAAGGATCCGCACAGAGAATTGCAGCTGTGCAACCGGTCTTACCGCGTTTCCTTTGTGCGGCTGTTATATTCGACAAGGTAATCCGTCTTCTGCGCATACCAGGCACCTACGGCTTAGGACTAGGTGATGCAAATTTTCTCCTAACACAGCTGGCAGAGGACAGGATCTTAATCGAAATCCCTGAAATGGGTGGTAGTGAGGACAATGCAGAGCAGGAGGAAGAAGTAGAGAAAGGAGAAGAAGTAGAGAAAGGAAAAGATGACAAAAAAGAAGCAGAGGAAGGCAAAGAAGACGGCGCAAAGGGAGAAGCCCCCGGTGAGAAAGGCGGTGGTGATGAGAAAAAAGAAGTTGAGAAAAAAGAAGTGGAGAAAGAAGCGAGTGGTGAAGATAAGAAAAAAGGAAAAGCTGAAGAAGAAACGAAAGACAAAGTAGAGCAGTCGAAAAAGAGCTCTAGCTTTTCGTCTTCTTTTATACAACAACAACTGCGAAGAAAATCAGAGGATAGTTCGAATTCGCTGTTCTGTGCAGTGTCTGGGAGTGAATACGAAATCGGCCTTATTCCCGAAATGGCGAGCGTTCGCCTCTACCAAGAAGAGGCTGATGAGTCACCCTCTTATGACTTGTTTTTCAAACTAGTATTTGCATTTTTTCATCAAATAGCCATTTTTTTTTCCCTTATATCCTAGTTAAGTCCCTCCATCCAAATTGTATTTTCTCATCAACCAAGTTTGATTTATTTTTAGTAAACTGTCCTGTAATGAGGATTCTTTTCATCTCGTGCAAAATAAGACTCATCTTGACTATCTAAGGATCAAAAGCTTATTTATAGTAATAACTGTTGGTTCACGACCTCTAAATCTAATCTTTGACTCTTCCCTCATCGCTCGCGATTACTGCGGGACTCTATTCGGGGATACTGGCGAAATTAGACTTAAGGCTACCGCTGGAGCATCCTCAACACCATCCTTAGCCCTTTTTTCAAGGGGAAAAAGGGCCGAGGGAGGCTCTCAGGGATGCACGTCGGTACCTCTAATAGACGTAGCTGTCAACGGACTGGATGGCGAGGTAGCAGAGGTTGAGCAGACCTTGGCGCAGCTGCGAGTCCCCACGGAGCTAAGCGCAGCACATGCTCTCGTAGCGAAATTAGAGGAACAACAGGCGGCTGAAGAGGTGGGAGAGGAAGATGAAGAAGGCGAGGAGGATTAAGGGTAGGTTAAAGGTGCTTTTCTTACCGCTTTTTATGCCTCTCTCCCTTAGGATGAGAAAGGCATAAAAAGCGGGGTAAGCGAGCACCAAAAACCTACCTCTAAGAGGAGGCTGCCGAAGGTAAGGGCGCTGATGACGTCGAGAAAAAGGACCCGCCCTCATCATCTTCTTCGTCGCTCATGCACGAAAAGTCCTCCTCTTCGTCGTTCATGCACAAGAAGTCCTCCTCTTCGTCTGGGCACAAGAAGTTCTCCTCGTCACGTTCACGCGTCGCTTCGTCGCGCATCTGGAAAGCTGGCAATGGATCACGAGAACGCGAACAAGCTTGGTTACAGCTTCGACATAAGAAGATCCGCAAAGCCAGCGCGAACGCCAGGCGGAAACGACGACGCGGCACTTCGAAGAGTGGCAACGATCCAAAAGGCGCTGTTGAAGTTACGGTGGATCTCGGTACTGAATCAATAGTTTCAAAAAAAATGAGCCATCAGTTCGAGGTCTTCATACTAGCTTGGAGCGTCCGATAACATCCCTCCCACTAGGATCCCCCTCCTCCCCAAAATAAGAAACCAAACAAGGCAAAGATGTAAGCGATACGCGTTCTCAAATTTCGAAAATTTTTCACGTTTTGCCATCGTTTGAGGATTGGGCCTGGTGCGTTTGAAGTCAAGGGCTAAGATCCCGAATCTTTTTGACTTTAAGCCGTTCCGCTGAAATTCAACTTCTTGGATTTGCGTTCTTCAAATTTCGAAAATTCTCCACGTTTTATGGTCGTTCTGGGATTGAATTTTGTGCGTTTGAAGCGCTAAAGTCCCAAAGTTTTTAAATTTC
>CAJINU010000044.1:120493-226679 GCA_905178165.1 Amoebophrya sp. A25
TGGGTTCATGGGTTCATGGGTTCATGGGTTCATGGGTTTGGGGTTTGTTTGTTTTTGTGTCGGAGGTTTTGGGTTCGGGTGTTGGAGGTTTTGGGTTTGGGTGTTGGAGGTTTTGGGTTTGGGTGTTGGAGGTTGAGGTTTCGGAAGGGATGTGTTTGCAAAGTTTTATTGCTCTTAATATTAAAGGTGATCGAGTTCTTCTGGCATTATGATCTTATAGACATCATAGAGAGGAGCTCTAATGAACCACTTGGGCGACCCGAGCCGTCGTTTCTAGAGGAGCCCGAGTCTAGTCCGGCATTGGGTCGAAAAGTGGAGAGGGGAACCGCAGCAACCCAGAGCAAGGTTTCGAGACGAAAGCTGCCTCGGTTATGACTCAGCTAGTAGTTGTGAATTCGTTTGTCCAACATCTTCAGCTCTGACAGGCAGATTCTTCAGCTCATTCCCGTGAGAGAATGAAGTTGTTCCGACACTTACAGACACTAGTAGACCTAGAAAATGAATCATCGTAATTGAAAAAACAGTTGACAATCATCAAGCTCTAACACAGGCATCAGCTTTCCTGGAAAACCTCGAGACTGACATCCCAGGGGACGAAGAAGGAGCGCGCAGCCACGATTCACGAAGATTCACAACGAAGGGAGGCGGTGAAGATGCCCTCGTTGGTCATCATGACGCGACGCCATCCGTTTTCCAACTCGAAGTAGCAGCCGACGGCTCGACATCGAAGTTTTCATCCTCCTTTGTCGCACAGAAAATGAGTATCAAGAAGCAGACCAAAATGGCGAGGCAGAAGATGGCAACTAAGCAGAGGATGGCAACTAAGCAGAAGATGGCAACTAAGCAGAAGATGGCAACTAAGCAGAAGATGTCCACGAAGCAAATGAAGTTGTCGAAAACAAAGTTGTCGAAAAGAAAGTTGTCGAAACAGCAAAGGAAGCAGAAAATGCGAGAAGGAGGCGAAGATGATGAGGAGTATGAGCCTCCGGGAGTTGCAGAGTCAGAGGATGTCGATCCGCTGGAGACCAAGACTTTGGATCCAACCTTACCTTAAGAGCTAGAGGTTGTAAATGCTACAAGTCTATCTATATTAATGAATAAGTAGAGCATAAGATCACTTACCACTTGGGTTTACAACTTGAAATATATATTAATGATTAAGTACCCGCCAGAGGACCTGTTTGGGCCAAAAAAAAAAGTTTCGTGGAAAAGGACAACGACTTGATGAATCGTGTTAGTCTAGAATCTAGGAAAGGCTGACTGGATTTGGATCCTATTATAGTCTAGAATCTAGGAAAGGCTGACTAGCACAAAGCTAGGGAAAAGAACTTCAACTTGATGAATCCTGGTAGTCTAGAATGACGTCCTCCTCTAGGATCCAGAATCCTGACTAATGACGTCTAGAATCCTCAGTAGGAAGCACTAACTTCCACGTGCTGTATCTCGAAGCCTGTACAAGGAAATGCCCGAGCTTGAAGACGCACAGCCACGCGTTCTCCCGATCAACATCTTGTACATGAGATTACGGCTTCTAACCTGGACGTAAATTCAACTTTTTTTCATCTTCGATATAGGAGTTCTCTCGCTCTACTTCTAGATTAAATTTAGGTATAATGCAGTATCCGCGCTTTCGTATCCCCAGGAAATAATGGGGCAAAGCGGCAGCCACTGACTTCATTAAATAATAGTACTAACTTCACTCTTTTTCGGAGCTTCTATATAGTTTTAGTAGTTCACTCTGCTTTATCTACGAGAAAGATCAGTATTCATGTAGACAGTTGATGTGTATCTATACAATTGAATTGCAAGTAGACATTGTGATTCTCTGCGTTCTCGGTTTTCGACTGACGAGAGATTTCATTCACATCTTCAATCTTCCACAGCTAATGAAACGGTTGATCAATGAGGCAGAGAGCGTTGCGGATTTGCAGAACCTTGGACGCGTAGAGAGGATTCTAGTGGTGATAGGCGTCCTCTTCTTCGTGGTTTTATTCGTGATCACTATTTTGCTTATGGCAAGTTTTAGTATAGAGTTTGGTCGTGACAGTCATAATTTGGAGCCCTGACCCCCTATATTGAGATGATGAAGGGAACCAATGAACCCCAAACCAACCAAGAACACTACCTCCCGTCATGCCATCCCCTGCCTGTAGAAACCATGTACCAGCACTTATCACTACGACCAACTACGACCACCACCTCTAGACTAGCTACAATCATCATCATCATCATCATCATCATCATCATCGTCATCGGGTGGTGGATCCCAACCTAACCTAACCTAACGCCCTGCCTCTTCTAACGTTCGCATCACCTACGCAAACAAAGTGTATCCACGCGAATTCAGCTCGCCTATTTCCTACGTCCTCCAAGATTCGCTGATTAAAGTAGACATTGTGATTCTCTGCGTTCTCGGTTTTCGACTGGCAAAGCGCTTAGGGAGTGGGCGTGGAGCTGAATCGCAAGAAGAAGAGCTGACGTTAAGGAAACCTGAAAATGTCCATCGTTCCACCCAGTGAGACCCCGAACAGATCTGCACTATAACTCTCGTGAAGTCGGTGCGCATGGCCTTGTGACATGATCGAGGTCCCTGAGCCCTGAAACCTAATGTCTCTCTGGTTTCCATCTGGAGGCCCCTGAGCCCTGGCATCCATCTTTCCCATGTCTCTTTGGTTTCCTAAAAATCCAATAGTCCAAATCCCAACATCTTGCTTGTTCGTGTCTTCCTGTTATTTGTGAGAGGAACAACGGGCGCAGCAAGGTGCTGACTGAGATGGGGACTCTCAAGATCTAAGTAATTCGATCGTGGAAAACCCTTCTACGCTCGCGAGGCTACAATCCGAACGACTGGGGAAAATTTCGGAGCTGGAACTGCTCTACCTTCTTCTCGTGCTGAAAATTTTCATTAAGGCAGGGGTCTGGAAGTGTAACTTTCTTATATGTTTTTTCTAGCTAGGTCGGCTCCACCACAGTTATTATAGCATAACAGTGTATAGCACACTGCACACATGGTGCATGGAATGCATGGAGCGCAGATCCATAAGGGACGCAAGAGGCGCCCTTTCAGCTCCATGCAACTCCATGCGATCCATGCACTCCATGCCGTGCGAGCTGGCCAACCTTATCAATTCCTCTGTTATAGAAGAAGCACCTAGGAAGGGGGCTACTACCCTGAAGATGAAACCGCTAGTCTACTCATCATCGTTGTGCTTCCTTGTGAAGGGTTGTGCAGAGTCTGGAAACGTCCATCGATCATCAAAGATGCTCTAAGAGTTAATATTGATAATCCCTCTGATGATTGATGCATCTAAGTATGGGATATAATCAAACCCCTTTACAACAACTCTAGTTCTTCGTCTAATCTGAGCCTGGCGGACGATTTTCTGCGGTACCAGATGAACCTCGGCTTCAAGGTTTTCGTCATCATTTTTCAGAGCGTAAGGAACCTACTGCTGCTCTCGTTCTTCCTTTTCGTTGCAGTCTGGTTCATTGGCGGGTGTATATACTACGTTTCGGCACCCCAAGAATTGTGGTACGTCGAAGGAGAGGAGGGATCCGACAGTTAAGGCTTGAGGAAAAATCCAGCCCAGCATTTTGAAGGGAATAGTCAGTCTCATTTTGAAGGGAATAGTCAGGCTTTGGCTCTTCAGTAGCTTTGGTTCTTTTGAAATTTTTTGAAGGGAATAGTCAGGATTGTCTTTTTGGCTCCTCAGTAGACACAAGGTCTAAGACAAACTGCCGCTCTATCCGGACGTGCTCAGCTGGCATCAAACACGTTTCAGTTCTATCCCGGCCGCCCTCTACGAAACATTCCTGAACATGCTTATGGGCAACGAATGTTCTTTTAGTTTTTTGATAGAGTGATTGATGACCGTCTTCTACCGTAGGCTTTGTTAGCCAACAAGTTCCCGATAGTACCGAACCTTACCACCGACCGTAGACCACGTCAGTACACCTCTTTGTTTTTTAGGCTGGGATAGGTTTCGTTTCCTCCTGTCTTTGAGCTTGTTTATTCAACCTCGTCCTTGTAGTCCAAAGCTGGGTGCTAACACAGTTTTCATTTGCCGCATTTACCTTTTCAGGTTCACTCATATAAATCTAAAATAGACAAAGCACTGGATTGGCTTCTTCCTTTTCATAAGGTTGGGGCTTAGGTCCAGCGGCGCTCAAAGCACTACATAAAACAACCGGTTAGTTTTTACCTCTAGAGTTTAGCCCTTCCAACAATAAACAAGGCACTAATGTTTCTTGTTCCGCCTCTTTGTCTTTCCTGTTCTCCCCTCCTCCCCTGTGCAACACTGTTTTACTTACCCCTAGAATGGGTAAACTACTACTACTACTACCCTTTGTTGTCATCTAATCCGGAAGGCGAATTCCCTCAGGGAGAGGAGCATTTGGCAATTTTTTCGAGGTTTGGCGTCTTTTACGCTGCCGCAATCGGCTCAATCGTCGCTGCGTTTCCTTGCGGTTTGATGGCTGGCGCACTCGAAGAGGTTGTTCAGGAAACAGAAACCGAATCCGGAGAGGTGCGTGCGGATGCCTTCGAGCACGAACTGGAGAACTTGATTCATGAGGACGAAATTTGGCATCAGATCGCGGACAAATGGGCACGAGGAAAAATCGACGCGGATGGGAATGAATACTACTTATGGAGGACGAGGGTGTCCGTGTCCCTAAGTAGAGCTTGAGTCAGGTGGATGTCCCTGGCACGGAGTAAGGATAAATCCATACTACTTATGTCACTTACTGTCACTGATTGAGGATAGACTTTAGACTTTCTGTTTCTTTTATTGCTATTGGTAGATCTTCACTATTCTTTTGTTTGATGAGCCACATTTTTTCATTGTAGCACTAATTAGAACCTTTAGACTGTTTGGATTTAATACAGACTATTGTATTGTGTTGTATTGTATTGTATTGTATTGTGTTGTATTGTACTCCTCTAAGAGACGATGACCGAAACCGATTTTCGTGGGGCGGTGGCAAAATGGTAGGCCCCAGTGGATTAGGGAAAAGCTGGGATCAAACGGCACCGGGAAACAAGAAACCTTGGGATCATCCGCTCTGCCGACTAGTCATGTCGAAGGGGCTGAATATAGCAATCGAGTTATGAAGAAGATCCTTCTACAATTTCGGAATCTACTTTTCCCATCGTCCTCCTCATCTGTGTGTGCACTAGATATTCATTTGTCCCTTACATGAGATCACTATCTGAAGTGGCCTCTACGGCCTTTACGAATCGCACAACGGTTCCTCGTCTAATGATCAAAAGTAGGACACCAAAAATGCACAGCATACTCAGTGATAAACACATGACAAGGATGAAGAAGCGTTTTTAGTTTTTATAAAGACCTTGCTGAGTGTGACAGTTCAGAAATACTGTTAGAAACGTGGCGATGATGACCAAGACTATCTCCATCCTAAATTTTTTTGAGATTCTCCAGTTGAATCCAAGTTGACTATTTCTCCCTTTCACCTCGTCTCTAACGATGATCGCCGCACTGGTTTCTATCATAGCGTACATCACCTTTGACTACAAAGTCTGTGACCGTGTCCTGTACCATCAGAATACCGACCGCCACGCAGGCGAGGATATGCCGGATTTCGTAGAGCCGCGTTCTGGTTGGTTCACTGCTACTCATACTCCTCGATCGCAGGCGTACTACCATTAAGGGTCATCATTCGTTGTCATCATTCGAACAGAAATACTGTCAGACCACGTCTCTGCGGTCAGCATGAACGGTGGTAACAGGGACAATAGCACGCATGAATGAGACGCGACAATCTCATTTAGGAGCGAGCAGGGAAAACAAAATTAAATCACTCTACTTGGAAGATTCATTTAAAGCAGATTAAAAAGCCAAGACGATAAAAGCCAAGATGATTGAATGCCAACGGCTCTTCTTAGAATCTAAGAACATGCCATCCGTGGTATCGCGTGCAAAGATAATTGCGGGAGAAACTATCTTGATGAGGAGCAGGGGTTTTTTCTGAAGGCATGTCTTTAAGGTTTTCAAGTAGTCATCATGTCCTCAGCGTCATCCTTGGCCTCCGTCTGAATATAACTGTGGTAATTCTAGTCCAGTTAAAACAGTTAAACAGTCCTTACCTCCTTAGATGATTATGCTGAACTCGTCCAGTAGTTATAAATGTTTCGGGCGTGTAGACAATAGGACACCAGGAAAATAGAAAGATTCATGACAGAGGCACACACATGACAACATGGCCTCAACATCAGAGAGAAAAGTAGAAGCTCCCAAGGATATGAATCCCAAGAAGGCTACTAATTAGCTCCAATATGAATCCCAAGAAGGCTACTACTTGAACTCCCAAGATGAATATGAATTTCCGGTACAACTAAGGAAGGCGCGACTCGGTACTACTTAGCTCTAATGTCTGCTTATCGAGGCGATCTGTACGATCTTTTTCTTCGCGCATTGGCTAATTCGGGTGATTGAAAACGGCTGGCACCAAGTCCCAATCCGAATTCTGGCGCAGAGATATCGAGACCAGGTGGACGCGTGGGACCCCACGTCGACTGGTGAGGATGACCAGTATGAAGATGCTTACCTTATGACTGTACTTGATATGATCCTGATGATTATACTCTACTACTTATTCTGGGGCTGACAGGACCACGACAGCGCCGGCGCTTATTTAGTAGTAGATAAGTACTTGCCTGACCTTTCTTTTTTTTCGGTTTTTGTTTTTTCTAGTTAGGCATGCTCCACCTCCAACATTATACTCTAATATCCCGCTCATCCTGTAGTCAGGCTGATGATTATACTTTATAATATCCCGTTCATCTCCACTGCGTGCTGAGATCATAGTAGAGTAGTAGAAGATCCACCTATGGCTTCTATGCATAGTAACAAGGGTTGATGTTACGATCGAGTTACCACGTACAACTAGGGAGCTTTATCTTGTTCTGCTCTTCAGAGGGAACGGATACCGACGATACTTGTCCCCTGCTCTAAATAGAAGCGTGGTGCAACGAGTACCAGATTCTATGGAGGAGGCGCTGCTCCCGAGGGAGAGGCTGCCCCGCCCCGTAAGAAAGGGCGACGAGAGGGCAGTGTGGGACCGGAGGATGCTGGGTGGCAAGGATCTGGGGATTACAACGAGGACGGGGACTATGATGTTATGAAAATAGAGGTACTGGACCTATTCAGCAATGTAGTTGTGTTATATTTAACTTGAAGATCTACAAGAACATCATTATAAGGTCATTCAGGACGAGGTATGCCCCATAATAGATTGCTAGTATCATGCGTTGCATTCAAGATCTAGCCGTCAACAACCAATTTCCTCATTCACATTTCATAGGCTATTAATGAGAGACTGCTGCACTCCTTCAAGCACAAAAAATCAGGGATTTTTGTGGTTTATAAGCTCTGAAAACACATACTTTCTAAGGAGAAGGAGGGTGGTGATGCCAATGACGCAGAATGGTGGGATGAGGATGAAGGTGAGCCTGGTGGTGGCAGACCGTCGACTGTGGAGGGTCTGGAGCGGCCTCCGAGGTTGTACATCTTCACAGCAGACGGCTTCTGGCGACTCCTCTTTTGGCTTCCACCGGCTATTTTTCTCTTTGCGTTTGTGACGTTAAGGCGCTACTGTGTTGTATCTAATCTGTTTTCATCTTGCTCGAGCTCGTATAACTCATCTCGCTTCGTTTAGCGTCCTTTCTTATGAAGATTTAATTATAAGTAGAAAAATCGGAGGATAAGTAGTTATATATTTATAATTTTTCATAGATGGAGGAGATTATTGGATCATCTACAACAAGGCCTTACTACTTTGATCTAATATTCATAGAAGATGAAAAAGAAGAACAGGTGGATCATGGACAGTAGTACAAGTTCTAATTTAATCAGCGTATTCCACTGCTTGGGAGGGACCGAATTATTTCATTCCTGGGCTAGTGCCCCTGTACGGGTCAGTAACCCTTCGGATATATTATGGTTGTAAAGATCGAAGTAGAGTAGTCTTCTTTTACACCCCTGGAGTGGGTACATTCATTCCTTCACATAAGTAAAACAGCCGGCTAGTTTTCCCTCTATCTCGTAGATGTATTCCTTCAAGCAATACAATGTGCTGTAAGATGACTACCACCCGCACATAGTCACTGATAGAATAGAGTTGTACGGACACGTAGCAGTAGTTGCCTAGAAGTAAGTGTAGGTGATGATTTGACGAGTGCTGCTTTTCAACATTCCCCACTCTTTCTTCTCCGGTGTTCCAGCTTCCTCGGTCAACATCATTATGCCTACTTGTTGATTCTTCCTTTATTCCCCCTTCATCCCTACGCGTTTGAGCGCCGTGTTGGTATTATGCGGAAGTTGCGATTTTTGCTTTCTGGAGCGTATTGGCACGTGTACGAATTTTTCTTGGTCGCGTCGCTTGTTTTGCTTTTTACTGGCGCGACAGCGATCCACCTCTGCGAGCTGGGGAATTCGGCTGGTATGCGTCCTGACTGGTCTAGTAGCCCGCTTTAAGGCTGGAGTAAGTAGAAGTACTCATATTGTTTGATACTCATCTGGTCTACTCAGGTGAAGAATTTGGAAAGTTATCATGACGTTTTGATCTATCATATATCGTGTCTCAGGTGAAGAATTTGGATTTGGAAGGTCTAATTTTTGGGCTCGTTCTGGATCACTAATATCTTGTGAATACTGTCTAATTTTTGCGCTCTTTCTGGATCACTACCTTGACGATGAGTGGTGAAGCGCCGTGGGATGACTATTCTCCTCTTGGTCGCGCTACCCAATGCTTTCTCCATTTGTGGGCTGGCGCGGTCTTTGGCCTGCCTGCGGGTCTTTTTGCTTCTGCCTACCAGTCCTACCTGAAGTTACGGCTCAAAGTATAGTTGTAGTTCATTTTCAAGGGAGGTGGTCTTTTCTCGTTTTCGTTATTTCTTTCTTGGGAATCAGCAGGAACGGACTGAAGAAGACATGAATTACGTTCTTGAGCTCTAATAAAGCAGGCATATTTTGTTGGTGAGTTGTCGTCGGATGAAGAGGATGACGATGACGACGATGACGATGACGACGGGGGACAAGACTTATGATGAGTTGATTAAAGTTTTTTGGCAGTTTGTTTTTGTGAATCAAAACTATGTTAATGTTTATAAGTTTTGCTCCTTAATATAGATACGATATGTTTGCGGAGCGGGTGAAGATGTTGTCGGATTTGAAGTCTCCAGATATACTAATTTTGATGTATATAGATGTTGTTGGATTTGAAGTCTCCAGATATATTCTCAACATTTTGTCTACTCTCCGTCTCCACTTGAAAATTTCGTCCTCAAACAGTCGAGAACCTCAGAGAGTCCATGCTTCGGTATTTGATTTCCACCTCTATCTCTAATAATATCCTCCGAAGGTGGAGACGGATATCGGGAGGCTTATGGCGAAGGTGAATCTGCACCGCTGACCACAACTTCCGGCAAAGAGAAGAAGAAAAAAGCAACCAAGGTCGATTTTCAGTTTTATCGTGAGCAAGGACTTCAGGAGAAGAAGGTCACCCCTCGGATCCCTAAGCAGCCATCGCGTCAAGGACCGCCTGCGTTAAGAATGACGATTATAAGTACTTAAATTAATGATTCATTTTCAATTTTCAATGTTTCGTCTCATGTGGAACCTTTTTGACTATCTAAGGTTTACCCGCTCATTTCCAATTTCACCTCGATCATCGAGGCTCGATGGTCAAAAAGTGCTGATTGTGATGCTGAGCATGGCCTTAGCATGACCTTCATCCTCGTCTACAAGAAGACAATATTGAGATTAATTAATAAATTCATTAAAGCGCCGGCGCTTAATTAGTTTTAGCAGATAGGAGGACACTTGATGATAGCTGCCCTTTTCTCTTTTCTATCTTCCTCTGGTCTTTCTTTTTTTTAGTTAGGTCGGCTCCACCACAAATATTAAGATCAAATACATCTTCTGGGGCACAACTTTTTATAACTTGAAATTTCAACAAATACAAAGGGCCATTCTACTGTTGCTGTCTGTTTTTTCTCCTTACTCCGCGAATCACCTGCTACCTCACAGAAATGAAGAACAACTACAGATACTACGTTGCTTCATGTGTCTAGTCTATAAGAAGTTGGATATCTTCCCGCGCTAGGCGCATCTAATTTCACCGGCTAACCGACGCCCTCAAGGGGAGGGCGAAAGCTCAGCTAGAAAGCGGCAGAAACCGAACGCAAGAACTATAAAAAAGAATGCGAACAAACCGAAGATGCAGAGGGGTCGTGCTGAGGGGGAAGCAGCGGAAGACGAGACTCTGGGACAGGACGAGTATTTTCAGGTATGGTGTCCGTTGAATGTGGCTTATAATGAAAGATTTTGAGCTTTTATAGGGAGAAGAAGAAGAAGTAGTAGAGAAGTACTTAAATATAGAGTTGCGAACGTTCTTCTAAGCTCGGAGGAAGAGACGTGGCGCTACGAATACGGTTCGCAAGATTGGCAAGAGGATGAAGCTTACGATTCTGACAGTGTAGTATATGTTTATAATGATCCTCATGGTCTCTATGGTACTCTACCTCTAGACGTAGTTACTTCATTCTAGCACTGTTCTCTCCGCTTCAAAGCTTATAATCCTCATGTAACAACAAGCACTCACGAGGACGTTCTCATCTATCTCCTTCAACGATACTTGTTGAACATCAGCCATCGTAATGATAGTCGTCCTATTCATCTTCCGAAGTAAAGAGCGTTTCATTATACTAAAAACAAGAGAAGCTTAGGCTTATCCCGTGCAACAAAAAATTATACTAACAAGAGAAATTATAGATCATGTGTCTTCGTCGTTCCTCACCGACACCGTCACCTTGATAGCACTAACATACTGAAGAGGAGGAAGATTACACGGACGAGTGGTATGCTCAACAAGCGTTGCTTTTGCGTGATAAGGAACTCGCTGAGGAACTCCTGCCGCCACGAAAGGGAGCCTTTTTGGGAGAGTGGTACTAGATATCTATTCAAGGTGCCGCCGCGTTGACCATGATGATGAGTATTCAAGCTTAAGTACGTAGTACAGTACTACTAGTTGTACTGGGGAAAACGGGGGTTTCTATATTGTAGCTTATAAGAACTGTCCCGTTCTTATTCTTTCCCGCAGTAGTACTCGTGCTGGGGGCAACGGGAGAAACACTGGCACTTGTCTATGCCAGCAAATTGCTTCTAATCTTAATAGACCTACGTTTTTTTTATACAAGAGATCAGAGTATTATTGTTGAACGAGTATACTATGTTGGAGAAGGAGATGTTCGGTTGCGGAAGAGGGATTTGCCTGAAAACATGTAGATAATCGTAGAGAAACAACATCTTCTTTGCTACTACCAATACTTTTATTCCTACTAATCGTGATGTTCTTCTTGCCCTTTATAAACAAGGTACTACGACTTGGTTTGGACATCGCAGCGGCTTAGCTACCGAGGCCTGGTCTACACAGCGCTCGCTTGCTCGCTGCTTTAAGAAATAGTGTTGACTAACAGTGTAACTAACAGAGTAACTAACAGTGTAGCAGTAACTGCAATGACTGCAATGAATCACATTAGCACAACCTGACTCTGAGCTATAAAAGAGGTTCCATGAGGACATGAGA
The DNA here is from genome assembly GCA_905178165.1 of Amoebophrya sp. A25. Lineage (NCBI taxonomy): Eukaryota > Dinophyceae > Syndiniales > Amoebophryaceae > Amoebophrya > Amoebophrya sp. A25. The sequence goes on from CAJINU010000044.1 coordinate 132,104, forward strand.
TGACTCAGTTGCAGGGGATAATTCATCTGTAATTAACTTCATCTCGTCCTTCATCATTATTATATTAGCACAGTACCTTGGCGGAGGACATTTGCATCGTCGATCGATATTGACTACTATTTTTTTTGCCCTTACTAAAGAGTAGGTACTACACAAGTAGTCGGAGGTTGTTGCTTACTAAAAACAAAAAGTAGGAGGTAGTGGGCGACTGCCTACATCCTCTAAAACTTTTTGACTGCCAACTTCTCGACGCACGGGTATAGCGCATGGCGATTGTTACCCCGTGTGGAGCAGACCTTCGCTGACATTTTGAAGGACTCTCAAAGTTTCTCTCCGTACACCAAAGTTACGGCCAGTCTCCAATCACTTTCCCTGTCAGTCTACTGTCAATCATTATCTGTGTCTGGTGTGTGAAACCTAACCATGTAATGGTGTGGACTAAATAAGTCTGTGTGCTGATTGAATTCCCCTACAAGAGGAATCTAAGGGATAGCATCGGTAGACTTTTTTGAGAGGTCTTCAAGGGGAATGCTTTATTTTGTGAAACGTCAAGGAGAATAAACTGATGGAAACACAGAAATAAGAGGCACTCAACCTCCATGGAAACACGGATAGTGATTGCCACTCAACAACCATGGATAGTGATTCACTTGGGCTAAGAAAACCTTCTTGGACGATGAAGATGACATCGACGAAGCAGGGAGCGAAGAAGCGGAGGGGGAAGAGACAGCGAAGGAGGAGAAGGAGGAGAAGGGAACATCAAAAAAGGCGAATGAGTCGCCGAAAGCAGAGGAGAAGGAAACATCAAAAAAGGAGGAGAAGCCGCCGAAAGCAGAGGAAAAGAAAGACGACCCGGAAGAGGTTGGGAAACCGAAACAAGAGGAACAGAAGGAAGATGACCCGAAGGCAAAACACCTAGAGGAGACACATGAAGAAAAGGGTGAAGGTGATATGGCTTCGACAAAAGGCACCATGTGAGTGATTTGCCATATCTGCATCAGTAATAGAAGCGAAATAGAGGTAGACACTAGAGTAAGCTTTGAATCTACTTACAAGGAAATGTGAGCTGTGATTGATCTAAGCGCGCTCTAATAATTGAGCTACGCCCGCAGAAATCCTTAGCAACGATGGTCGTGACGTTCTGAGTGAGGCACATACTACCGGCGCAAAAGCAAATACGGGTGACGACGAAAAGCCTCTGAGTATCTCGGTGACCGGTGAAGGCGGGGGTATATATTTATGAAAGCAGCCTATCTAATAGTTTGATTCTTGGGTTCCAGGTCTGAGACTAGTTGCTGTAGGATGATCCTACGACGCAGGGGAGGTAGAAGAAAATACAAATCTACTGTACATCCATGATACTTAGGAGGTGACGAGTACTAGTTGCTGTTGGACTTTCGTAAGTGACCACTGAGCTACTTACAGAATGTTTAGAAACCTTGAAATAAAACCGAGTTGGTGACTGAAATATGAGAGCTAGCACTAGCTTCCTTCTTCTCAGTATCTCAGCTTATTTCAGTTTTTCGAATAGAAACTTTGCACACTGTCCGTCGTGTGTACTGCAAGAGCACTCAAGCTAATGCGGAGAGGCCGCTTAAGAGCTGAAACTCTAACCCAACCGACTAGAAAAGGGTCCTTTATGCAGATTCAAGAGAACCGCAGACAGACGCTGCAGGAGAGAAAGCGCTTTACACAACGTGTGCAGAGACTGCACAGGCAAGCGCAGCGACAGAGCAAAGTCCGACGCCGGACCTCACGCAAGAAGGTCTTCACCGGAAAGAGAAGAAAACATCGCAGGAGATCGGATGACAAGGCGAAAGGTGGCCAAGCTGTTATGGTCGAAATTGGAAAGAGAGGATGAGGAATGCAAACACTATCTGCTGAATGTCTTTTATCATCTACAGTTTTGCTCTTGCAGCAAAGATCTTTTTTGTTGCAGCCTCGTTGATCGAGTAGTATCTAACTAAGTACAAAGAACTCGCAATACTCTGCATGTGATGTGGTCTGTAAGTAGGTATAGAGTTTCTAATATTGCGGCTGAGGAGGCGGGCGATGATGAGGCCGGCGACGGCGAGGATGATGGGCCAGAAAAGGAGGCGGAGGAGGAAGGATCGGAGGCTACCTTAGAGGGCGAAGTCAAGTTATGTCTCAAGTCACAAAGACAAAACTTTTCTTTAAATTTTCCGTTGTATTTGCTACTTTGTTGAGGTACTGGCACTTCTTTTTTAAAAACAACATCATGCAGAAAAGCGTTTGACTCAATGACAGACTTCATTCTTTCCATTGGATCGAAGGAACACCTTGTCAGTGTCAACATCGGCCAGTGGATTAGTAGAGTACTAGTCAATTTCAATCCGCCATACATTTTATCATTGACTTAGCTGAAGCGGCTGAGCTGGAACTCTTCAAAAAAAACATCGAATGTACTGTTCCCTGATTTCTTCTAATGACTTATCGGATGTACTCCGTACCGATGGGTCCGGTGGATAGTGTCTATACTGGCGATGCAGAAAGCATGCAAATGATGTTCACGCTCTCCACAGTGCCATCGAAAGACGATGATTCACAGCGTTATGACTATCGTCTTGAACTTAAAATACAAGAGACTGAACTTAAAATAAAAATACAGCTTCAACGTAGTAAAGGGTGAACAAGGTAGTTTGTTTAAGTAGCCCTGATCTGATATAGAACATATCCGACACGTAAGTACGCCTGATATATTATATCAGTAATAAGTACATCAGGCGTACGTAGTTGAAGATGGCTTACCTAAATTTTGGGAGGCGTTATTATAATAAGTACGAGACTAAAAATCGTTGTCCTTAGTTTATCGCAATCTAGTCCTTCCACGCGATATGCGAATGCGGTAGGTCCTAGCGTAACCTAGCCTAGCAAAGAGATCGCGATCCTCTTCCTCTCTAAGATGCCCTAGTTTATTCGGGAGCCTATGACTCTGCAGTATTCAAGGATGCCCTCGGCTACGATGGCGACACTGATTGGAACGCCGTAACAGCTACACCGGATTTTACGAAGAGAAACGGTAGTCTTGCATCTTCCACATGATCGTCCTAGAGGCTATAGTGTGAATGAGACGCACTCAAAGAAAACTAACCCGTTGCTTTTCCTTCGACTCTAATCCCTCCAAAGAAGCTAGAATTAAAGAAAAAAGTGAATGGATCGTTGATGTTGATTGACCTTAGTTGTGATTCTCAAAGATTGCAGTGTTGCATTTGCTTCTTTCATGAACGCGAGCGACAAGAAGGATGGCGACGACGCGAGCAGTTTCCCGAAAGTGCGAACCAAGGACGATGATGACGATAAGGGTGGAGAGAAAGGCGGGGGTTATGAACCTGTGCTGTCGTTACCTCCCTTCTTTTATGGATGATGTTTTTTCCATCTGTCAGAGGATCGAGGCCACCCATTTTTCCCTTGAAAGTGTACTACATCTTAGTAGAAGACGAGGGGCCTCGATGGTCTGCCTAGATGGAAAGAACGCCATTCATTTCTTTCGTGCACTCGATATCCCGAAGAATGTGCCGTTTGTGAACAAGGCGTTAATCGAAACCTTCGGCGCCGAAGGTCAACGCTACGTGAAATGCGTCATGGTTATGACATTCACCACATGAATATAATCAGTATGATCTTCACACACTCGACGAGTGGGCGGAGGTGTGTATATTCCTATCCTATCCTATAGTGGACGGAGGTGGACATTAGATTTGACGTCCACTCATCGTCCATGGAGAGATGACGCTCTAGGTAGACAGAAATAGCTCCACAAGAAGCGGCGTCAACACGACAATGGGCCCCCCTCTAACTCAGACAACCTCGATAGCCGGGATAGCGGCGTGAGCCGATCGGAACAGCTGCACACTGATCTGCGAGGTGATCTGTGGACTGAATTCTGGTACGAGGAAGCTGAAGAAGCTATGGTTGTGGTTTATCATGTTTTGAACCAACATCAAGAAGATGTGGGAGAGTACTTACAAATATTCGTGGGATTAGGGGTTTTGGCAACTAAGTACTAATAATACATACATGTTTTACTTTGGAGGTGAAAGTTAGAGACACAACTACTTCAGTACAGATATTTACGAGACTCAGTCCCCTATGCAGACGCAGTCTAGAAGGAACCCTAATAACAGTACTAGACTCATTCTCGTCCTTCCCGGCTCTTATCTCAAGCTTGCCAGTTACTACCTTGGTTACTAGTTTTTCCCTCATGTCCTCGGTCTATCCCTCCAAACAAAATAGAAATACTTTCTTGGAGGTGTTAGTACCTACTTGGAGGAATATCATTGGGACTACCTTGAAGTACCTACAAATCTACACTTCGAGATGGAAGTTAAAGACACTAGCTACCTCAGTAGATCATCTAAGACTCTGTCGGTTCCCTATGTTGAAGTCTAGAAGTAGTCTCGTTTTTCCCCGAGTGCAATACCCCAGTATCTAGACGAAGCAATACATGTCACTTCTGAGGTCTTCATCGAAGACCACTTTTAGTACTCTCTACTAGAGAACAATAGGAATTTTGGTTATCTGTCGTGCAAACCGTGCCCATAACTAATGCTAAGCCAGCACCTAGCTATCACTCTCTAATCCCAAGGAAGGAGGCGAAGGCGAGGGAGAGGACGGTGGCGAAGGCGAGGGAGAGGAATCTAGATCGTTCCTGCAGCGCCGTTTGCAACGTCGTATGCAACGTCGTATGAAGCAGAAAAAGGTGAGAATGCAGCAAAAGAAGACGTCCGTAAGGAAGATGTCGAGACGACAGCGGCTGGGTAGAAAGAAATCAGACGAGGAAAAAGGGGAGTTACGGCTTTCCATGAAGAAGATGATTCAACTTTCATTTTTAGCTTATAGTCCACTTTATATTGTTATATTCCTCATAAGAGTTCTTATTTTCATGCAGAAGAACCGGTGGAACGAGTCGTGCTCTGAAAAGATTATCTCGACGTTCGTAAGACTTAGCACTACTTGAGGGCTACAATAAATCGAAATAAGTCGTCGAAGTATACGAAAACCTCATTGATTGCATTAGTTGTTTTTTCGATTTTTGATATTGATGAATAGGTCTTGCAAACCTCTAACACAGGAAGGCGGAGACGATGAGGGCGACTACAAGCCTGCATACGCATCAGAGTCAGCAGACCAGGACAATGAAGATCTCGACCAAGCAGGATCATGTTAAGGGTGCTGCTTTTGATGATTTTATTCTTCATCTGTTTTGAGAGACTTTGCAGTTTTGGAGGAAGGCATGCCATGTGGCAAGGGGAAAAGAACTTTCTCGAGAAGGCTAAAGCAGCTTTCTCGAGAAGCTCCTTTTCACCAGCCAGATTTACTGCATTTGGGCGTTCACAGCTAGAAAAGTATCTATCAGACCTCTTAACTAACAACACCTCGAGTATCTATAGGTACAATCATCAATCATCAATCATCATCATCATCCTCTAATGATAGTCTGGAGGAAGTGCGGTTTTTCTGCCAGTTTTTCCTGGTGATCGGCCAGATGGGAGTGAGGATTGCTATATACCGCCAAATTCTCTGCGTAATATCTGCAAAAAGGCGGGTCTGGAACTAGACCACGCTCCACAAGTTGGCCGTGGATCTGGCATGATCGACTTATGTGAATTTTATATCGTGAAGGGGATATTTATTTTGTGAATATTTAATATTCTATTCCTCGTCAGGGAAATCTTAAGCAGATTGCCGAGTAGATTTACATCGTCGCACTCTAGTGATGTTGTGAGGCGGATATTGTAAATTCCGTAGGCAGTCGCGAGATGAATTTTTAGGAGGTTGCACTTGCTTGTTCCCTGGATGGCTAAGGATATTCATTCATCAAAAAGAAAATGTAGGCAGCGAAATGAAGTATAAATGCAACTAGAATTGCCGTCGATTAGTGCCGGCCTTCGGCGTAGCTTAAGTGGCCCGCTAGTACCGCCGAAGATCATAGTTACATAATTATAGCCTTGCCTCTGCAACAGTGTACTTTACATGTCATAGTCATTTGCATTGCTTTATAGAACGCCACAATTTGTAGAGTGGTTCCGAAAAGATATGAGCTTATAATGGTATCTTTTTAGATAGATATGAATTCCATTCTTCCCTACTACTTCTTCATACCTCGACGAGGACTTGTTTGCCTTGTCCGCAGTCCGCAACATCGCGGTGGTTGCTAGCACCGGAGCACAGACGACGCCTGGTAAGATTAAGGCTCAAAGTAGCTGTTCATTTCCACCCGAGGAGGCAGGTCAAGCTGTGGACGGTGAATCAAATAAAAAAAAAAAACAGGGGATTTCTGTCTGTAGTTTCCTTCTTAGGACAAGGATTTGGCTTAGGACTGGGGATACAAGAGGTGAATTCCCCTAGGCGCTAATGAGAAGCACGTAGCTGCAATGGCATTCGAGTTCCGTGATGCTATCTGGCATCGCCGTTTTCACCTCACCGAGCGACTGGAGTTGGCCGTATTGAGACGAGCTGTCCTTGAGCCCTACTCTGTGCTACCTTACAAGCAAGGCCATAAATGCCGTTCAGTGGGATCAGGCACGCAGGTGTTGGAAAGCGAATGGTATTATACTTATAAGCTGTATTCTTGTGCTTAGAGCTAGCTAGTAATGGTTCTCGTTCTTTTTTATACTACAACTGGCACTTTTTACAACCAAGTTGTTGTTGACAACTGCTACGATGAGTAGTAGACTCATCTGTTTATGTCAGAATAAGACTCTTCATATTTGATATTACACTGAGGTACACTGGTGAGACACAGAGTTGGTTCCGAAGACGTTTGCAGCGTGAGGACATTCAGATTCTCAACGTGGAGCGCATTCGAATGCCCAATCCCAGCAAGGACGCCTCTAAATTAAGGCTCAAAGCAGCACTAAAGTATAAGTGAACGTCAATCGTTTCGTTCTTCCCTCGTAAAAGAGAAGATGAGGAGAAAGGAAAAGTAGATAAAACTGATGTCGATTGTAAAAAATGCTACGCTGCCACGTAGTGAACCTTAGACTTGTTCCCTTCTTGATTTTATATTTCAAGAACCTTCTCAACAACGTCAGTCTTGGCTTGTTTTCTACTACAGGAAAAGAAGCCAAGCCACCTGATTAGGATGCTCTACCGAAGCTCTAACCAAAGACTCAGCTGGCGTGCGAATCTGGTTTCACCTCCTTTCGTTAAAGACGCTAGCCGACGCGTATTCACAGGATAAAGAATATGGAATGGGAGCTTCAGATGTTTTATATTACCTCTAGTCGGCTCATATATTTTGATTTTCGCTAATTCACGTAAGTCCTTTACATACCCGCTGGCTCCTGTGTAGGCAGAACTGGATTGAAGATTGTAAGATTGACAGAACTGGATTGACTTATAATCGCAAATTCACGTCGTCGGTCCCCTACTTCTTAATGCAGCAGGAGAATGCATGAGGTACGAAGTATATTATAAGTTATACACTGGAAGACAAGTAAGGCTAAGGTACGAAGTAAGTTATCACCCCCGAACTGGAAAAGAACTTCTAGGCTACGAGGATACAAAATGAAACTGCAGTACTGCTACTGCAGGAGAAAGACAATGAAACTGCTCTACCGCGTCATGCCTATACGCTTACCTTGTCGCAGGTGAGCTAACTCCTATCCTATCCTAAAGACATGAAAGGTGCCTTGTCTTTCATCTCATACTAGATGAAAGTAAAAAATTTTGTCTAAGAATCCGAGTACGAGGTTCCTGGAATTTCGATTAAAAATTTTGTAATTCTTCTAAGAATCCGAGTACGAGGTTCCTGGAATTTCGATTAAAAATTTTGTAATTCTTCTAAGAATCCGAGTACGAGGTTCCTGGAATTTCGATTAAAAATTTTGTAATTCTTCTAAGAATCCGAGTACGAGGTTCCTGGAATTTCGATTCCAGTTTCACACGATCAGCTGGGAAACTTTCTACAGACGTGGGGTAGGGTTGTAAGTGACGCAGCCAAGGACCTGGAGGAAGAGTTGCATACTTAAGGCTGTACCTTGAAACGTATCTTTGGACAGGCTCTTCAGTAGCCGCCGAAATCTGCCATATCGGATGGTAGATCCCAGCCTAACCTAACCTTGGGCGCGTCCTTGATGAAATGCATGGACGAGGAGCATCCACCTAAGGGAAAAGGACCTCCCCATACAACTTTACCTTTGCGTGAGATCCATCGTGTGTATCATCTATGACGCCCTTGTGGCAGTCTGCACTGAACTTTGCTCGCAAAATACGCAGGTAGGTTCTGACTTATCGGAACTCGCTCGCACTACAAAAAAAAAAAGCGAGATAAATTGTATTGTATTGCATTGTACTTGAAAGATGAATTTTTACGGTGGACAGCTCTAACATACCAGTGTGACAATCACGTCGCGAGACGAAGCGAGACGCTCACCTGAAGTTATGTTTTTTTTTTCAGTCTGCACTGAACTTTGTGCGAGGTAGGTTTTGATTTATCGGAACTCGCTCGCACTACAAAAAAAAAAGCGAGGTTAATTGTGTTGTATTGTAACGACGTCGGGGGTCTAAGTTGCGAGCAAAGACTGATGACACGACGTCCACCGATGTTGAGAAGGGCTACGACAAGCTCGGCATGGGCGAGTTGGAGTTACGGAATTCCAATTGTGTACTACTAGTAGAAAATTCTTGGAAAGTGGAATGGAATGGAAAGTACACTGTACTTCTAGTAGATGATATCCTATGTATGAGATGGAGATGATATCCTATAACACATGCGCAAGAAGCATAACACTTGTTTGTGGAGTCTTGTCACATCGATTCATCCTGCCGGTAGGTGCAACAAACCTATTTAGAATGCACAGAATAGAAAGAAGCAAAGGCATAGAAGGTTTGAAGATGTTGAGGCAAAGGCATGAAGGATTTGAAGAAGAAAAGTTAAACTCAATATTTAGTCATAAACTGCTTCAAGAAGATAAATCATAGATACGCCTACAGCATGGACTCGCTCGTGGTATAATTGGTAAGTCAATTTTTATGGGGTCCTCATCTGTTTACCTGTACTAGGTACTATGTACTCGGGACACAGGCATACGTACTAGGGAGGGATACAAACACGACACGTGCATACCTGTTTACCTGTAGCGGAAGCCTCTCCTAATGAAGGGTAGGATGTTCCAGGTTTGGCTGCCAGAGGACGTCACCTCTACCTTAGACACCTATACGGAGGAAGAAGCGTTGGACGACCTGAATGAACAGCTGCACGAAAATGACTGGTTCACTTATGGCAGTCTGCACTGAACTTTGTGGGGCAGTAGCGTAGTTGTTAAGGAGATTAAGAACTCCCCCCTACGCCGGTAGCTACGCGGAAAATATGTAGGCAGGTTTTGACTTATCGGAACTCGCTTGCAAAATACGCAGGTAGGTTTTGACTTATCGGAACTCGCTCACGATACAAAAAAAAAAAAAGCGAGATTAATTGTATTGTATTGTATTGTATTGTATTGTATTGTATTGTATCTCACTCACTCCTGAGCACTTAAGTACTCAAACGTACTTAAAGGAAGCACTTTCTTACGCATTACTAATCGCTTGTGGATCAAACGTAAACAAGAAGAACGTAGTCTTTGCTCATGTTCCTGCATTGCTCTCTTTGCTTCAAAGTTTATTAGTCCTCAATGTAGGAGTTAGACTAGACACCATAGTCACTATGTACCACTCGTGTAGTAGAGAATGAAGATACCATAGTCACTATGTACCACTAGTGTAGTAGAGGGTGAAGACACCATAGTCACTATGTGCCACTAGTGTAGTAAAGGGTGAAGACACCAACCATAGTCACTATCATGTGCCACTAGTGTAGTAAAGTAAGGGTGAACAAGGTAGTTTGTTTAAGTAGCCCTGTGCAGGAGGTGGGAAAGACAACATGAGGAAGTACAAGTAGAAGTAGATCGATGAAGGCAGTTCTAATCGTGTTTTCTTACGACCCCGTTTGGCGAGACTGACCTGAGCAATCCCACCACAAATAACAGCATGTTGTACTATACATCGACGGCATTGAGTGTGTTGGATGTCCTTGCGACGCTGGTTCTTCTAGTGGACTTTGCACTTTTACGGAGAAGAATGTTTATACGAAGGATAGGTCTTCTTACGACCGACTGAAGCTCCCTGTTAAACGTCCCCCTTAAATCCTGAATGATCCCGTCGTTGATCCTATTCTTGTTTCCCCTCTTGCTTCATCGTGCTGTTGTTCCCTCAGCGTGCTGTTGTTGCCTCAGCAGGCGTCTGTACTCGAAAACTAAAAATTTAACTGAGTCGCTGACTGAAATACGGGAGGTAGCCTACCGTCAAGGCTAGTCTTCCTTGTTCAGTATCTCGCTTACTTCTTTTAAGTAGGTACTCAAAGTTTTAAAATATTCTTCCTCCTGCAAACGGCTGCTCCTCCTTCATACTCTTGTGCCCTGTCTGCTGGATTTTTGTGGTACTGCAGGACTACGGCTGGGGTGGGGCACTTACTGGGCCTTATTGGCATGCTGATGAGCACGTGGATCCACGTAGCTGAAGACGTCAGTTGGTATTTCGACCCGTTAACTGCCAAAGTTGGTCTTGCCCGAAATTTTGATCCGTATGAACTCTACGTGCCAGCTGCACATAGCACGATCCCCGAAGGCGAAGAAGCGAGCGATGAAAATTTAAGGTCGTGACATTTTTCAGAAGCGTTGTTGTTTCACCATTTTGTATTTATCCCTAGGAAGAGACCGAACAGGGTTGCTATTAGCACAGAGACGCCGCCATGAAGATGATGGAGTCCTTCGACCTTTATAGGTGTAGTTTTGATATTTAGACTATAGTATACACGAACACGACATGGAATCTATCTCAGTTATTTTTACAAGAACATGCAATACATCAGTTGTCCTCCTATAGGAATAGCAGTAGGTTGTTACCGGAATAATGATAATCTGTTCTCTCCATCAATTTAACTCTCTAAAAAATCCGGAGCTCCGTAAGTGGATGATTACTCGGGTCAGCTGGTGCCTTGCTTTGCGAATGCTGTCTGTGTGCCTTCTAGTTAAGGTTGCAATTTCTCAGAAATCTTAAACGAGACTAGTTTGATTCTTAGACTAGGTCTTGAGACTAGGTGGACATCTACTAGGTGGACTTCTCGTTCTCTCATAAAAGTGAGGGCCTTTGCTCTTCTCAGAAAATGCGCTTCTCAAGTCACAAGATGAAGAACCACAATAAAGCTAGCCCCACTACTGCTACCGCCTCAATATTACCGCTCTAATTTTGACCGATACACTCCGGCATTGCGAATTATCATTCGGATCTTCCGGAAATACTACATCGAACTGCTGCAGACGTTCTATGGTTTCCTCTCCATCCTCGTCATTTACACGTGGCTCATGCACTGCTGCGAATACGACTCCGCAGAGTTAGCTACCGACGTGGAAGATGACGGCACGAAGCGATCGAGGTAATTAGTACATTTATTTACAGATACAACAGGCTATCTTAGTAGTAATTAGTACATTTTACAGGCTATCTTAGTGGTACGACCCCCCGTAGGACAGGGTTTGAGGTGATGTAGAGGGTAGGTTCAAGGTGCTTTTGTTACCGCTTGATGTTATGGCTCTCCTAAGGGGGAGAGGCATAACAAACGCGATAAACGAGCACCAAAAGTCTGACATTTTGCGCAACTTGTATGTCACTACAAAAGATGGCTCCTCCCGGCTGCTGCAGCGTTTGTGGATGAATAGAGGAGTGATCTCAAAAATCCTTACACATTTATAGGCTATCTTAGTGGTACGAGTAAAACAGGGTTTGACTTTGAGGTAAAATGTAGAGTAGTAGGGCTAAAGAAATTTTTCGCCTCCTGTAGGTACACGACCTATGTCGGGAGTTTGCAGTTCATGACGATCCACGCAACTGGAGACTATCCTTTGGTCGAGTATTCTAGTCTTGCAAGAATCTTGCATTTCTCCCTGATGATCTTGATGACCGGCTTCCTGTTAAGGTTGTTTTCAATAAAAAGGGTTCCTCCACTATCATCCTTGACCTCTACTTTCCTAGTAGGGAAAAGGCCAAGGATGTTCCGAGGAATGTAATTCTGCAACCTCTAACCCTGGGTGCACCTACCGGCCTCTTTGCCGCAGTGATCATGCACGAGATGAAGCATGCGCGGAGGATCATGCTACGTTGAGCTTGTCACTTCTAGATAAGCGTTTTTTTGAGTTAGTTTCGTTCAGGGAAGATGGAGTACTCTACACTACAAAATCATAGTTCGATGATGGTCTACTAGAAAGTAGGATCATGTGAGAGATTTTTTTTTGATAAACTAACTGAATGCAATTATATGGCGAAGTCTAATCATACGAATCAACGATTATACAGCAGCTGCACGGCTCATCCAGAATGCTTGGCGTAGAAGTCGAATGTACAAAGAGCTCAACGAGCTGCGATCGGCCGTACGGATTAAGGCCCCAAGCCAGTCCTTGATTACTGTTGGATTCATGTTGGCTATTCTTCTTCTGTTGATTTGAAAGTAGGGATGCAGTTAGAGTGGTTTTGATCAGATTGCTCTTCTTTTCAAGGTTGTCAAGTTACTTCTCTCCTGTTTGGAACTGAAAAGCCAATTTATATTATGTGTTAGCTCTAAACACTGCGGCGCATACTATGAGAGATATCAGGACCAAGCAGCAAGGGAAGAGCGCGGAGACTTCACGGAAGCCCCAGCGATGCAGCCAGCTTATGATTGTGATATATCTTCACAGAGGCACAGAGTGCTGAGAAACTTGTGGTTTTCAACGTCTTCAATCAATGTATATCCTCTTTGTTGAGCAACTAGGACTCTTTCGGAACTGATTTTTAGGATCAGTGATTTCTCTCCTCCATCACAGTATCGAGAGGGTTTTGTCAGTGTTGTGGTTTTCAGAAACTTGTGGCTTTCACGTGATACACTTGATATCCTCTTCGTTGTATCCTGCGTTCGCACAGATCCTTCCTCTAAAATTGCGAAGAGTATGGCGATGAGGATCGTGGCGATGAGGAAGGTCAGGAGGGCGAAGACTACGGGGAAGGGGAGCATTACGCACCACCACCTGGAGAGCAGCCGAAGGAACCGTCTTCGTCTAGAAGTGGCGGTGGGCAACAAGTGGGAGGGAAAGGAGAAAAGAAAGAATCGTGGTCTAAAGGGGAAACAAACAGTCGTCTTCATCAAGGAGCGTCATCGTCCAAAGCAGGAGCACCTTCGTCAAGGGAGCAGCTGAGTCAGTCCCTACAATTAAGGCTTGGGAGTTGACCTATCATCTAAGAGCGCGTCTCTATGTCTTCTTCAAGTAGGAAAGCCACAGATATGCGAGCTAGAGACGCCAACTTTCACCCCCTAATACAACAGGCGTCGCTACTGCAACAGGCCAGCCAGCAACAGGCAGGAACCATCTCGAGAGTGACCTGGTCGCCCGCCTCTTCTAGGAACGACGACGACGTGATTTCGTTGAACAGTTACCTGCGTGAGGCTGAACAACAAGAGGCAGAGCAAACAAGGCGCGCAGCAGCTGCCGCCGAACGAGCCGCGGCCGCGTCAACGACGCAACCCAGTACTGAAGAAGTTTTTGATCGAGTAGTAGCGCAGCTAGGAGATCCTCCATCCAGTTCTACCAGTACGTCGGAGGAGACCAGTAGTGCCTCTTTTGTGAAGAGGAAGGAACACCAAGCAGCGACTTGGACAGGCATAGCGTCCTCAGGAGCCACGTTGAGGACCAGGCAGAATAGGTTTATCACGCAATCGACAATAGCTCCCGGGCTTGCCGCGGACAGAGTTGCGACTGGAGGCACCGGCAGAACGAAAACTCGAGTTAAGCACAAGCGTGGAGGTGGAGGTTCTTCGGCTCGCAACGTCCGCAATTTCCTAGCTGCAGCTCGTCAGAGGTTCGTTAGTGCTCACTCTCCTCTTGAACCTGCGACGTTGAGGCTGATTAAGGCTTGCCCTAATTCATCTTGAGAAGCACCTTGGAAGAGTTTATGCAAGGGAAATTGACCAAGCACCACGAGGATGCTTTCTCCAGCATGAATTTGGGTAAGGTCTAAGCTAAGCAGTGGAACATCAAAAAAGTTCGGATTCTCCGGTAGGCGGACAACACGAAAACAAATACAGAAGCTCGCTGTGTCGCGACCGCTGCTCCCACGTGCTGTTGGATCGCTCGCGAGGAGGTTGCCGGGATTTCACTTTTACAATGACAACACAGACGACGACTACAGTGGTGGCGATTATAACGACGCAGACTACTACAATGACAGTTAAGGGTATTCGATCACTATCCCATGTGAACTGTATGCTGAGTGGAGTCCTCCTTGATTTAAAGGGGAACCCACTCGACTCGGGATAGTAAAAGACCACCTTTAAGACAGCAGTTGGCAACCAGGACCACGCACTTCTGTAGCCCGTGCCCTGCGAACAAGTGGTGCCTACTCCCGAGCTCAAAATCCGGGTCAGAATTTTATGGACGAGGTTGTAAGTACTTTTTTTAGATATCGAAGTCAGTGAATGAAAGTAGTACTGGACAAATTCCATTTCTAATTCTTGATGAACCTACGACACTCAGCGATGCGTCTAGAGAAACGTAGTAACTCTTGCATACTTATTAACATGTAAAAGATACTAGACCCTTTTTGCTTTCTTGGTTCAATTCCTTCCTTGCAAGTGCACGTGCACGTGCAACACATAGATACTTCAGTGCAACACAGACTAACTTCTGGTGTTTCAGTACAGAAGATTCTCCTTTTCCTTCTCTCTCGTCTAATACCTTCTTTCTGTCGATGGTGGGTGATCAACCAAGATACGTGTCCAAGATGGGCTACTGGTTCCAAATGCTCATGTTGGCACTGCACTTAGGGCTTTCCCTAATGGTCCATCTTCAGATAGTGCATCTTGAAGCTGCATTAGTCACATTGTGATCTCAAAACAAGCACAGCTTAGCTCGAATAAGGACAAGTACACTGTCAACATAAGGAGAGAAAGGAAAATGTCACCAGTCCATTAGCATAACAGGAGAAAGGAGCAGCAAAGATGCTTCTGTAGATGATGGATTGTTCTCTGCAGATGTCTAATGCACACTTATACCTCCATCGACGGTCTCTTCCTCAGTTGCGACATGAGTCTGTACATCCTAGCAGGCGTCAGCGAGGACCCTGGCAAGCTGAAAAGAACGAAAGAAGTTACGGAGATGATCATGGAGATTTGATAGAGATTTAACAAGTACTTCTACTTACGTAAGAAACGAGAATGTAATAGGTTAAAGGTGCTTTTCTCACCGCTTTTTATGCCTCTCCCAGTCCTAAGGGAGAAAGGCATAACAAGCGGGGCACGCGAGCACCAAAAGCCTACCTCTAATTCTACTCACGTAAGAAATGAGAATTGAGGAGGCTTTTTGTTGACTTCATCACAATCTTTCTACCATAGTGACACCGGGTGAAAGATAGAGCGACACGGTCGTGTTGTAAGTAGACTTTTCACTTGTGATGTCCTGAGTCCTCTGTCTAATGCAAGTGGGGATGATGAAGATGGAGACAGCAAGAAGCCTAGGGGTAGGATGGGGCCGCCGAAAAAAGACAACGATGACGGCGACGAGAAGGAATCAGCGAAGAATGCAGCGAAGAAAGAGGACGACAAAAAGTCGGCTTTTAGTAGCTCGTTCCTTGTGGGTGCCGAAATCACTGTAGACGGGGAAATTGTTCCGACACAAGCTCAACATATGAAGGGGCTCACAATAATTTATTTTGAACATCATGGGTATCAATCTTTCCTCTGAGTAGAAGTACGATGTTGGATTTTTTTTGTAGAAATTATTTTGTCATCCGTTCTAGAGAAGAAACATACTATATATTGGGGATGCTAATCAGTGAATGAATCTTCTGATTTCTTCTTGTTGAGACTTTGAAAATACTTAAAATGAACTTATAGATACGGAATGAGTTTTTACTTTTAGAGCTCTAATCACGGGAGTCAGCAGCCGTCGTTCCTTGCGGCGGCAGGATCTACTGGAGTTGAGGCGGCAGCAGCAACACTTGGCGGGTCTTCCTTCACCTCCATGCCAGAGGACGATGAAGAACAAGAAGACGCGAAGTTGTCGTTATGGAGTAGAGTAACGAGACATTTTAACAATATTAAGAAGTGCGGAAAACTCTAGTCTCGGACCATAATAAATTTTGTGGAGTAGGAAAAGTAGAGTCTAACATCTCCCCAAGTGCCACTACCAGAGGTGGAGGCGGCAGCTGCTCGGTCTCTCCTAATCGAGTACCTTTTCCACGTCATCTACCTCGTCGAGTACCTCTTTTACCTGTTATGAATAAGAAGCAATCTCTGTCTGTTCTTCCTCTCCTGAACACCTTCCACAACAAGCTCAGGAGCAACAGCTCTTGGTACACAACTCTTATTCATACGTCTTTGACTTTGAGACCAATAATTCTATTTTATTGAATGCACTGAAAAATTAGAGTTACCGTCTTCGGCTGGTGCTGCAGCTGCTGCTAGAATTCAGTAGCTTTCCGTTCTCTCTGGATACTACATTGATTCGTGTGGAGTTGTTGTCTCTCTATCCCCTAATCTGATTAAGTATTTCTCTCTAGTACTACTAGCCAGAGTAGTTTATAGCACGCATGGTGCATGGAGTAGCATGGAGTGCATGGAGCGCAGAGCTTTAAGGGGCGCAAGAAGCTTCCCCTTTAGCTCCATGCTACTCCATGTGATCCATGCACTCCATGCCATGCGAACCTGAATAATATTCTACTTTTGCCAATACTTGACGCGCTTCTAATCAACTTGGCTGCTTCGGGGAACCCGTCTGTGAATTTCAGTATTAGAACTGAGTTTTCCCGCCTCGCGAGGGTCACGGATTTCTGTCTGATGATCCTCTTCTGGATCTATGGGACTGGTGGCTTTGCCACTCGATCAAACTTTCCGCTCGTCGCCGATCCCTTTGCATCTGGAGCTTATTTATGCACTGGAAGTAGTTCTCCCAAATATGCACTGGAAGTAGTTCTCCCAAATGATATGATTCAAAGTAGTTCTCCCAATAAAAATAAATCTACAGATTTATTTCTCAGTTCTCAGGCATATCAATTAGATTTATTTCTCTCTACCTTTATTTCTCAGGCATCCAAATGATCTACCTTTATTTCTCAGGGGGCATATCAATCAATCAATCAATCAATCAGTCAACTATATGCGGCCGTCTAACGAGCGGCGGTGCTGGATAACGGAGGAACAAATCAATCAGTCAATCAGTCAATCAATCAATCCATCAGTTGTAATCGATGTATGTAAATGTGTCTTTGATTTTATGCGCTCCCAGTATGTAACCTGGATGAGCTTATATAGGTTGACTAATTGATTGAAAGGGCGGCGGCATATAGTCCTAACGCAAAAAAAAAAAAAACTACGGGTGTTAGGAATGACACTAACAGGGGCATACACATGACATAGCTTGTTCTCTTCATCCTCCTTTATTTCCTCCTTTATGACCATAACGCACCTTCACTGCTAGGAGAATGCTAGCCCAGGTCCTGCTTTTGTCTAGTCCAGGGTTCAGCCCTCATGATATCCTAGGTGTATCCCTACAGGCAATTCTATCTTCGTCTATCCTCTTCTATCCTCTTCTATCCTACCCTAATATGCTATCCTATTCTATCCTCTTCTATCCTATTCTATCCTATTCTATCCTCTTCTATCCTACCCTAATATGCTATCCTATTCTATCCTCTTCTATCCTATTCTATCCTAGTCTATCCTATTCTATCCTCTTCTATCCTATTCTATCCTATTCTATCCTATTCTATCCTCTTCTATCCTACCCTAATATGCTATCCTATTCTATCCTCTTCTGTCCTACCCTACTCTATCCTCTTCTGTCCTACCCTATTCTTTCCTCTTCTATCCTACCCGTCACCCAGATCCTCCTCTAATTTCTCGACGGCGAGTGGAGGGTCCTGCGCATGGTATAGTGATGCAGCCACTGTATCATGTCGTACTCGCCCTGAACATCATCCACGTGGTCAACGCGGCTTATTTCCGAGGAATCGAGCGCTTCATGCGAGGCAACGAAACATTCTACTTGCTGCTGGCATTATGTTCATTTACAGTAGTTGTACTTGTACTTCGATAGTTTGTTGATTTACAGTAGTTGTACTTGTACTTCGATAGTTGTACTTCCTAAGTAGAGGTACTAGTTGTTCTTTCTAGACGAGGTACTAGAAGAGAGAATTATTTTGTCAGCTTGTAATATGATAAGACCAATCTTCTTCTGCGTAGTTGTACTTGTACTTCCTCGAGGTTAGTTGTACTTCCTAAGTAGAGGTACTGACTGTAGAAGAAATTATCAAGGATTCAATCTGTAAAAAAATTGTCGTTTGTTGTACTCTCTTCTAGTCCTGGAGGTAAATGATCATCTTCGAAAAAACACACTCAAAAATTTGCTGTGGTATAGTTAGGGCTGTACTACTGGAATAGACCACCAAAGAGCCTGTAGAAGTAGGTTTAGCTTTTGTTGATTTTGGTCCAGAACCTAACCTATAACCTATAACTACCTAGCCTTACCTTGATTTTGCTTCTAAGTTAGGGTGGCGGTCTCCTTACGCTGTTTACGATGTGCGTCTTAGGTGGTTGCTGGTGGCTAGCGGAGCGCGCCATAGCTGGTCAATTCGATAGCATTCCGACGAGCATGATGTACTTACGGCTCTCTGAAGATATTTTGACTTCAAGTACAAGAACTATACTAGGGTTAGTAGTGATGAAACTATAGGGTTTAGTAGTATCGCCTTAACCTATGCAAGGGATAGGGAAGATCTCCATGAGAAACATCATTTTTCTCTTTTTTTTCATACAATCATGTCAACGAGGTTATTCTCCAAAAATACAAGGAAGTCACCTTGTACTCCCCAAAGGAGTCCTCTTGCGCAGACCTTGCTCTGTCGAGGAAGATTAAATAGCTGTGGTCGTCGTGTTGCACCTTCATTCTGTAGTGTGGTCGTCGTGTTGCACCTTCATTCTGTAGTTGTCAGGAGGTTAATATATCGAGGGAACGTTCTCTATCTCGCGCAAACCTTCCTAGTACTATATCTATGTATTCTAGCAGTAGGTTATTCTCCAAAATGATACGGAAATCCTCATCGTGACTTTCTAATGTGCGTTACTTTCTTTCTTCTGGGAGAATGGGTGACTCCAGATTTCGAATTTTGGTACGGAATCATGTTGTGCTACTTCCAGTGTCTCGTCGGCCTCATCTTTTCCGGAATCCTGTTAAGAATGGTGGATATAATCGATCTTTATTTGATACCAGATTCGACTTGAGTACACAGGTCACCCATCAACCTCTGAGTCGAGGAGGTGCCGGGGGTGCTCGATGTGCAGGATTCACAACTTAAAACCTATCCTAAACCAAGCAAAAGTCCCACCTACTGTTGCTTGACAGGAGAAAGATTACCATCACCAGTGAGGTAGTGGCTGTGGCATATATTTCACAAGGACGTATTATATATAAGTAATTGCAGGCTTCTTGTGATGGCAGTATCTGAAACTGCAATTACGTTGAGTACCGATGATATTTAATTTTGAAGCAAGATCAGCAGTGAACAGTGACAGGAGACTGTCACTAGTTCTCTTTCGTGTACTTATTTACTAAGTCTTTACATTCAACTTCTCGCCACCGAAGTTGAAGTGCTACAGTCCTCTAATGTGAATTGGAGCGATAAGCGACCTTTTGCAGGAAGTGCTGGAGCACTACGTGAAGTACCGGGATGCACTCGATTGGTCGCATACTAGGCAATCTTACCTAGACCGAGAAAAAATGGGACAACACGAGGAGATGGAATCGAAATTCAGCGTAAGGCAGTCATACGTCCGAGATCTCCGGAACGCTGTGCAGTTAAGGCTCCCCCTAATCCATCTTTTCCATAGGGACGATCCCTCAAGGACAGTATGCACCCAAATGCAATATGGATTGGTGCTGGTGACGCATATACTTGACGGATGTCTGTAGAGATGGACTAGGGGAGAGGTCTAATACAGGACGACGACGGGGAAGATGGTGGTGAGGCACAAATCGAGGGCTATATTTAGGGACTATATCTTATCTAGTTGTTGACGGTGAGACACTGACACAAAAAATGCCCAAAGGTGAAGATTTTAATGCGTGATTTACATTTGATTTGAGTTTAAGGTAGGATGGTTCAGTTTCGACGAAACAAGGATATTCAACAAACGATTTGAGTATCGATGACAGATCCTAGATCTTTTTAGCGATACTAGAGGTTCAGTAGAGAAGGAGCATCTATTCAGAAGCACCGATGGCAATAAGAGACGACATGAACTTTGGACTTACAGCTGCCTTTGTCCTGCAGCTGCAAGAGGATTTACTTAGATCAACTACTTTTTTTACTGTGTCGTGATTGAAAGAACTACGCACTTCCAAATTACGCGTCGGCACTTCCTATGTAGCATTATAAGTAAGACGTTCTAGATAAAAACTCATAACGATAGAAGCTAACGCAGTGTACTATGACTCTCGAGTTTACAGAATTACTAGGCTCTGAATTTTCTTCACTTACACGATTGACGCGCAAATTCAGCAACTGGATAGTAAGAGTGAAATGCGAGACCCTTCCAAGAATAGCAGTAAAGGCTTCGAACAAGAACATAATAGGTTTAGTCAGAAGATACATGATCGGTGAATTCGAACCACTGCTAGATGAAAAATAGAGTCAGGTAGTATTTTCAGAGTGAGTATGTAAGAAATGTATTTGCTGCCTCGTGGTCTCGCAGGCAAAAGAGAGACCAACTAATATCTGTACAGCGCTGTAATGTTGTTGCATAGGTGAAGGGAGTGACAAGTGGACGCCTCATGCACCAGAAATAGCGGTGAGTCGTCTTCTGATGAACTAAGACTTACTACTAACTATTCGATGAACATCAACCTCCTTTTCCTGGATGACAACGACCACTCATAAAATGAGAACTAATTATAGATGGAATTATTCACTAAAAATTTCAAACCCTCAACTTCATCTGTGACGGCACTCACGGCATCATCAATCATGATTCAATGTTTTTCGTCTGTGTTTCTTTTGCATCTTGTTATCTTATTGCGCATGCACGTGGTGGCTATTTCGATGTCAAACTCATAGATCGCAATCAACGCTAACTGTACCATGGATAGAGTAAGCAGGATAGACGTTTAGGATAGAGTAAGCAGGATACCATGGATAGAGTAACTCTATCCATGGTCACGCACAAGCTCCCATACCATGGATAGAGCACCATGGATAGAGTAAGCAGGATCATTCAACGCTAACTGTGCCATGGATGGAAGTCTCTCGCTAGCTGTACCATGGATAGAGTAAGCAGGATATTTTTATGTCGCACGAAGACTCACTTCAGCAATACTATGGTTTCAAATTTCCTTCTTTAGATACAGAGAAAGAAATGAACTAGTGCATCGTACTAATCTTCCCATGATGAAGAATGCGGGGACTCTCGGTCAGATGTGCCTCGTACTTCTGTGGAGTCAGAAGTGCGCCTTCTATGACTATGTTGATTCATGTGTTCCTTTGCCGCTTTTGGGTGTGCAGCGTAGCAGCAGATAACCCCTCTAAATCGAAATGGTGGACGGTGGCTGTGTGCATCATAGTTGTCCAAGGAAAACCACGACTGAAGATAATCAGTATTCTACAGATCCTGCGTTGGCGCAACAAGCTTTGAGCGTGCGTCTCCATACTCACATCTGCAGATGACACCTCCTCCAGTGATTATCTGTCCACCGTCACTCTCGTCGTATACTGCTGGATATGGTTTTTCTTGTCGGTTTTCAAAACCTCGAGCATGCGCGACCTACGCAAAGACATTGTGCATACTAATACAACGATAGCGAACGCAGTCACTCTTTCTTGCGAGTAAGCTTCTTAATATATAAGGACTCCAATTATACCTATTTAGGAAATACTATTAACTGTTCATAGAAATAGATGGAAAACACAAAGATGATGCCCGATAAGGCGGCTGAAAGTGATGGCGTCCTTGCTGCGCCAATGGGCGGAGCAACTGGAGCCGTTGCATCGGCCGGTCACGAAACAGCTTTAGGCGCAGACACGGCAGCAGCATTTGCGCCGAACAACGATACAACATCAGAATCATCCCCATCGCCGGCGACTCTAGTACAAGAACCCTCAACTACAGGAACTGCTTCCTCAGCCCCATCGCCGGCGACTCTAGTACAAGAACCCTCAACTACAGGAACTGCTTCCTCAGCCCCATCGCCGGCGACTCTAGTACAAGAACCCTCAACTACAGGAACTGCTTCCTCAGCCCCATCGTCGGCGACTCTAGTACAAGAACCCTTAACAGCAACTACTTCCTCAGCCCCTACTGGGGAGGCAGGAAAGCAACTCGGGCAAGAATCACGACCAGCATCGCGGAAAATGGCGCACATCAAACGCGCTAACGGCGTGGCCCAGCCTTTCAACTTGCTGAAAAGTCTAATGCATGAGGTCGAAATCAGAAAGATAATAGACTTGGCCGATGAGCATGAGCCTGCATACCACAAGCCAAGTCTGGCAATGAAGCTTGCGCGCGACGCTTTTTTGCATCTGAAGAAGGTCGAGAGGTTTGGCGCAGCCAAGTATGGGGCGCTGGAGTTTCCTGGTCGATTGGAGGAAGCCGAGGAGAATTGTATACTGCTACTCTTACGGCAAGAACAGGATTAATGCCTGGTGTGTGGCCTAAATTTATCTTCTATAGGATCCGGATCTAGGTCCTTCATCACGTGTGGATCACTGGATTCGCCAGCACGAGCAAGAATGATAAATACTTGCGCTAATTTTCAGGCTGTTGTCTGCAGGGGAGCTAAACGCCTTGGGGTTCGAGGCGTGTCTGTATATTAGCGAAAAAAAGCCGGACCATGAGTTTTTTGTTCCGAACCGTAGACTGGGTCCATGGGGCGCAGGGGACTTTATGAAGACAGGAAAACTTTTACTCATGTTCAGAGACCAGTCTCCCAGGTCCAAGAAGTAGACGACAGAGGATAGACTTTTCGGAGGGGGAGGACGAGTAAAGATGATTTTCCTGTCATAGTTTGCTTTCGATCTCGATGGCGTTACCTTTACAAGCAGGGATATCGGCAAGATTCTTATGCATGGTGAGGTAACTAAGTAACTTATAAGTAGCTAGACTTCCGCTTCGTGTGCCTGCTCCCTACTGTGAAACTTTTGGAATAGCGGTCCTCTACCTTTAGCAGAATCCTCCGGATAGCGCGTTTTTTATGTCTGGTTCGTTACGGGTAGAAAAGCGATTCTGTTCTTGCCTCTTTCATAGATTGCACGATGAAAAGTGGGAGCCGAGACCGGGTGTGTGCTGTCATGGGTTCGACAAGCCGGGGCATTTCGTACGCAGTCTTCGAGATGTTTCGCGTGACGTCCGGTGTGTGGATTCCCGACAGCGGAACCTTGTGTGGGCATCCATGATAATGACCGGAGATGGGCGCCTGTTTGATGAGATGGTATATGCGAGTAAAAAACATAAGGACTGTATGGCGAGGTCAACACTATATTTCTCGGATACATATAAAATTTTTACCTTTTCACTATAGTCCCCACTTAGAATAGGCGACATCTAGAGGCGATAAGAGGCTTATAGTCTAAGGGCTGTCACTAGCTAGTTAAACTAGATAGTTAAATAAGGAGATAAGGAGGGTGGCCCGACGAAGCGAGCCAGATTTGGACAGCAGAAGCGGGGGTCTGGAGCTGGAGGAAAAGGAGGTGGACTGGGATCTTTCAGCTTGTTCGTCGCTGGCTTTGGGTCGGAACGCTCCGCGAAGCAACGAGAGGCCATTACGCTGATTCTGTCTAATTCAAGCTAAGACTAGCTTGAAAAGCTCTAGCCCACTCTCTCAGGTGGTCCTCTGTTCTAAGTGTTGGATTATGAGGGGAAATGGATGAGAAACCAAGTAGAATTATAGAGATTCGACTGAGACAAGATCTAACAAGGGGATCCCTGAACAAAGACCACGAAGATCGAGCCTGGAAGATCAACGATGACGAGCGAACTCAATGGAAGAACTTGCGACTTGCTTCTTGCGATTGCTCTCAGGAGGTCCAAGCTATGGCTAACCATTCTCATTCGATTGAGCTCCCACTTTCTCACAGGATTTGTTGGCCACTCTTTCAGATTTTTCTTCTCTACAGACTAGAAGCGGGCCACTTACCTCGACAAACAAACTGAGGCCGAGTGTCTCGATGTCTTTTGTGAGCACATTGATCAATCATTTAGATACATGCGCGGCCATGAACTCAGTGCAGACCTCTTCGTTAGACCTAAAGAAAACTTTCATGATTCTGGAGCGTCTGACGGGGCGAGATGGTTGCCAATTCAACTTAAAGGCACAAGAAAACGGACTGCAGCCTGGTGCAGAAAAATCAAGCGGGTCCTTCACAATCACAAAGAGCAACTCCGTGGGTGCCTGTTGCTAGGAGTGCGCTCTTCTGCAGAAGACCTCACTTTCTGCCACCCAGTTCACCGGTCGCACGACTACGAGACGCTCGACGTCAATTATCACGCTTACGACTTCAATCGCCAGGGCCTCGTCGTGGAGCTGCGTCGAATATTCCGCACCGGTTTGGGAGTGAGCCTGGATATTGCAAACCAAGGACTAGCCACCTGCCGCGCCAACCTCGTCGAGAACTCTGCTCGCACTAGCTTCATTCGTGCGATCCAGAACACGGGGCTGCAATACCTTGCAGCCGAGCGCGAATTCCATGCAGTAGACGGCTACCTTCGATGGAAGAACCTGCCGGGCCGACAGTATCGCGCTCAGGAGAAAGTCCTGACCATACGCAAGCACGAAGGAAGAGCAGCCTCGTCGCGGGTGCTTTTGCGACGGTATCATGTTGCTTTATGGCTGCTGTATTCAAATAGAAGCAGCACAGAGACGAGCTGAAGGCCCTAAGTATCTTGGTCCCCATTTACAAAACAGATCTACTGGGGGCACCTATGGCCACGACGAAGCCGATTTTCTACTGCTCCACGCGCGTTCAGATCTTGCGGACACCAATGGACTCAACTTACACGGCAGCGCCCTTATACCATTTGAAGAGCTTGACTCTGCGGGCTTTCTCCGGAGTGATTTGCTTGGGTACTAAGCGCGATCTCTCAAGCTTCTCCGTTTTGTGTGCTCTCATACCGAGTCCACTCAAGGCCTCAAGTTACGCTCCTCCAAGTGGTGGCTACTTTATATATCATCTCCACATCATTCACCACCAAGCGCCCGGGGAAGTCGACGCTGACACTGTACCCAGATGCGCCAGGTGTACTACGCCCACGCAGCGGAGGACTAGAAGACTACTATCGACAAGCCAACTCAAGTTGTGGCCAAGAACTTGGCAAGATTCTAGAGGAGCAAGATGCATCATTCGGCAGCGGTTTTACAACAGGCCAGGTCTATGATTCTCCAGCAGAAACGTGCGCTATCCAATAAGGAAACCCATAAGGGAACGACTTTCATTTGATTCGTCACACTTCAAGAACAACTACCTTACTCAAGTGGGGCCCTTCAACTCGAACTCTGCAACAGTCTGCACAAATACAAGCATACTACTACAAGAACAGAAAACAACTTAAAGCAACATCATAAGACAGGAACAAAACTAGGGATGGGGGCTCGTCTTACGCTTCAAGTAAGCTTATGGCGCTTAAATAGCATGACCTCAATCATCGGCCGAGTCTCTGACTAGATGAATTCAATTATGTAAGTATATTTTCTAAGTGATGAGGCTGGTGGGGATTCTGTGGCTCTCATGGTAATATGGAGAGCGAAGCACAACTTAAAAAGACACGACCAGACTGGACTTAATTCGATGACAAAACCAATGGGAAAGAATTAGCTACCTCTATGATATCGGTCACTTTTATGATGCGAGTTCTTACGTTCAACGGCTCGCCCGAGCCTCTGCGAAAAATATCTGATAATAGCCCTCGGGCGCTTTCGTGTCGACTCTAGTAGCTTGTCTGCCGTAATTAATATCGAGTAGCAAACTGATTTACAAAGTTCACTTATGACATCTAACAAAAAACATCTTCCGCGTCATCTTCAAACTCTAGCAATAGTCCCTCCTCCTCATCGTCAGAGATCGCAGCTGCCTGAGCTACACCCAGCTGCTTCAGTTGCAACTCTCCAACATCAGCTCCATTCTCCTGCGCGATGTGAGGAAACAGCTCCGCCTTGATTCGAGCCCGGATATCGCCTACCGCGTCGATCTCAGGCGCAACGGGAGCTATAGCAGGACGCGCATTGCCAGGCCAGTGGACCCTGAGACTATCGATCTTGTTTCCTTGTGCGTTGCGATGCGATCTGACTTGTGCCACGACGACGCTGGGCATTTGCGCGGTCGAATAAGCCTCGAGCTGCAGCCTAGCAGCCTCACGCGTGAGGGCGTTGCCATTCTTGGGCCTCTTAAGAACTGGAGCAGCAGAAGACGAGCTACTCGCAGCGGCTTTTGCCTTTGGCTTCTTGCGTTTCTTCGATGCAGCGATCTGGGTCTCGTCCTTCAGAGCACCTGCGCTCTGGGCTACTACATGCGTCTTAGTTGCTCGGCGCTTAAGCACATCAACAAGCCGAGGATCTAGAGCTCCATTCTTGTGCCGCTCCGACAAGCTGCGTAGATGATGCGATGGGACATCCTCTAGCACCTCAGCCGAAAGATCGCACGCGCGACAAACTGGACCCATCAGCGCGATCTGATTCTGTTTCGCCACCGCAGCGCATCGAACCGAGAAGCGTAGGCGCCTCGTGCCGTGATCCAGAGTCCTGGCTGCGTCAAGACGACGGAGGTTCCTGCAGCAGAGCGAGCGGTCTGGAGAGATCCTTCGCACAAGTCGAATTCATGAAGTAGGCCAGTCACCACCTCGGCACTGTCCTCACCTGTTGGCCAGAACGCTGCGTTTCCATTGCGAGGACCAAGATACACACCACCGACCCAGCCGCTGAAGTAGCGGCGAATCGCGATCCAGCGCGAATTGATCCGAAGGACGCAAAAACCGTACAAGTCGACTCTCTGCTGGATCAGTTTCTTCTCTCCGAGCAGCTTGGACATCGAGACCTTCGCCTTCAGCTCCTCTGCAGTCTTCAGATCTGGGCTCTGTATGATGTGCCAGATCTCAGCAGCTCTGAACCCCAGACGCTCCGGCTTGAAAGCGCTCGCGCGCTCATCTCGCATCAAGTTGATCACCTCACGAAGCCCCACTGGCAAACGTCGAAGAGGATCGTCTGTGATGTACTCGATTGAGTCCTTCATGTCCTTGAAGAAGTCAGTCTGCCACGCCGAGATGCTCTCTTTGTCCACTTGCTGGAGGCTCACGCGATGACTCACCCGCTGTCGTAGTTCGTCGGGAGTTCCGTTCGCAGCAGCAACAGCCGCTGCCAACTCCTCTAACTCGTCTGGCAAGAGCATTGGGCGGGGATTGTTCACATGCCCGAGCGGCTTCGGATAGCGCTTATGACTGCGACGCTGCTGCTGGCAGGCCTTCGACGCTCCAGACTGTTCTGCTGAACAGTGAGTCTTATCCTGGATGCGACGTTCTTTCCATCGCGCCTCGATATCTTTCTCCGTAATCGGAAAAGAGCGAAGAGTGCGGTAGACATTGTTGGCTATCATCTCGTCACGCTGTTCTTCATGCGCTCGCGTCATCCGCTTGCAATTCAACGACAACAAGAAGGAGCAACAGTTCTCGACGCGAGGAAGTGCTTCAACGGGCAACGCAAGACGCTCCATCGCCAAGCTTTCCCACAGCCCAGGTTGTGGGTCGGCAAAGTCTGCCATGTAGTTGCTGATGATGTTCCCGGCTAATTTGAGTGCTGCTCTACAATGCTGATCCGACCGGTGTGAAACCGCAAAAGCTCCAGCAAACAACGACTTCCAGTGGTCGAGACGCCTCGCACCTAGGTAGTCCTGCACATCTGGAGCTGTTAGACGAGTGGACGGAGCAAGATCAAGATCCAAAAAACGGCGACCACTTTCAAGAAGTTTCTCAGTTGCTAGTGCTGGTTCTTGTGCGTTCGTCGTATTCAGCGACTCGAGCATCAAAGACAAATCGTAGCGACCAGCCGAAGCGTCAACCTGCGCCCGTAGATCCACGTCCGAAGTTTGTTCTAGTAGTTTTTTCATGTCAGGCGGATGCGCACAGAGGAGCTTCTTCTTGTTCTCCGTCTCGTCATCTTCTGTGTCGATGTGCAGAGCATTTTGGCCACCTGCTTGCTCTTCTTGGTTGTTCTGAGGCCGACCTCGACGAGCCTGCGCAGGACATGGCGCAAGCGGATCCATCGCCGCCAAGGTATACAAAATCTTGTACTTCTGCTGCAATAGCGCCTGGCTGCCCGTGGTATCTCGAAAGAGTCGAGCGTTAGTACCATGGAACAAGTTAACACCTGGCGAAGATGAAACAAAAGGGGTAGGGGTCAGAGGGGGGGCATATATACCTGACAAAATAAATAGCCACTTCCATCCACTAGTGGTGGCTAGCGAAGTTTGGAGCTCAAAAGCAGAGGGTCAGAACCCCTTCCAGAAGGAGAGGCCTGAAGAGGAAAACCGTGACAACCTGAACGATTTCAAGAAGAAAGCTCTGGCTAAGAAAGGAGACGAGCCCATCTGCAGCAAGTTCCAGCATCAAACTACAAGCACAACGTCATAAAGGAGCAAGAACAATGGATAAGTACGCTCAGCCATCGCCTCCTTCAGAGTATCCAATCCAGCTTCACGAATAACGTCACCCGTATAAGGCCGATCAATCTGCTCAGCTGTGCTGGCCTGCGACTGCAGCGATTTGAGCGCTTTGCTAAAGTTGCCTTGGTTTTCTTTGGACCCTTTGGGTCCGACCAAAAAGCTCCTCCATCCTCCGCTGAGTTCATGAGCTGCAGGCGATAGATTCTTGCAGTCGTTCGAAAAGCGGCGGTCTATACCACTGCGGTAAGCCGCAGGGAAGACCGTCGTCATCAACTGGACAAATCTGCTCTCGCTCGAGCCCTGGCCCGGTAAAATGTGCAGGCTGCAGTCAGTAGTATCATCTTCCAGTGGACCAGAATCGACATCCCGGCACTTCATGTCCCTGCCACGTAGTTGCTTTTCGACATATTTCGAACCAAATACCGCCGAGGCAAAATGGAGAAACGCACACGCCGAGCAGACTGCTGCGTCTTTGTTCTGTCGTGCTGTGAGGCAGTTCTTCCTGGCCGCAGCAAGGGGCATCGGCCACATATACAACTCCTCGTAGGTTGTGTCCCCTTCTGGCAAAGCAACGTCGTCCACCCAGCAGAACTAGAAGGGGACGCTGTGACTTTGTGGGAGGGGAGTGAAAACGCAGGAGCTGTAGATCTAGCTGCAAGTAACCAAATCAGAAGAAATAGAAAGAAATAGATGAGAATCGTCCTCCGAATAGTCTACCAGTCGAATGATCCAATTCCTCGCCGTGTCTCAGTCTTGACCCAAGTAGAAACCTTAGAGACGTCTTCCTTACATTCATCCCAAATGTATGACTCTTCCGCGCGGAGGAATAGTCATACACGAGCACGAAGTTGTTGGAGTTGGATCCAATCGGAATCGTATAAGCCTTGCCAATCAGAACTCCAGCCGGGTCTGAAGTTGATCGAGTCATCAAGCGCAGGCTGGTCATCGTTCGACAGATTTGGCGTATCGCCAGAGCCTGGGGCGAGTTAATTATAAGGCAAGGATAGAGAATAGATCAAACGTCGATGAGGAAACACTTCCAAAATGGTGGGTGACCCTTTAAAAGTAAGTGAAAGCGAAGCACTTCCTCGCCCCGATGGAGTCCCTACTACGCCAACATCTTCAGTCTGGGCCTCCTCTAGAATCATCGAAGGAAGAACATAGAAAGCGCCTGCTCTCTCATTCGTTGCGTTGCGGGGTCTCGGGCGATCGCTCGCATCTGCTCGGCTTCACAAAACTGCTCTACCTCATAGGCTACAGCGTGGCAGTTCAGGAAGCTGACGCTCTCGATCAGGTGCCTAAACTTGCGCGTCGCGATGATATTGGCCCAAGAAGCGTCACCTAGCTCCCCCTTCTGATAGGCTAACGCAGCACACTGTCGAGAATGAGCGTGAGCATCGTGGAGGAGTCCAACAAGCCAACGGTGGGGAGGGGCAGGCGGTGTGTTTTGTTGGGAGAGGGAATCATATTGCAAACGAGATCAATCGAAGTGCAGTAGCCAAGAGGTTTCATCTGTAGTTCATAGATGTTGCAGGTCAACTACAGCCATACTGGAGATGTGGAGAAACAGCAAAAGGAGACACAAGATAGCCGTCTCTCATAAGTGGGGCACCAACTGCCTGGCGCTTCCCTGCGTTTTGAAAGGCGGCACAGCGCAACTGTGCTTCCGAGAGATTTCATGATGGAGCCCCTTGAGTTTCTTATCGCAGTTCGTACCATATGCAGCGAAGAGGCTCCTCAGATAGAACGCGAGTTGACCTGTTCGATCATCTCGAAAATGAGAGCCCCAGGCCGTACTGCGAGCATTCCGGTACCGTGGTCGGCGACCGTTGTTATCAGCTGCAATTAGAGCGCTGCCACCTCCGTGGTTGTCTCCCTGCTGCGCCGGCATTTTTCTTAAGGTGGCTCAACTTACAGACTGGCCTTCTCCGAGTAGTCTCCTCAGTTGCACCCTTTTCAGCTACTTGCCAGGCATGTTGTAAATAAAGAGCTGATCGCCGTGACTCAACTGCACAGATAGACGACTCCAGCTTCTTCTTTAGTAGTTGCGTTTTCAGCTGTCATCTTCTTTCACTCTCTAAAACGCGGACACCCTGCGAGATTGATACGAGTTACCGGGGGGGCTGCTGCCGAAGCGATGGCCAGTCCAGCTTCTAAAATAGCACGAGAATCTTATGGCTTTTGCTTGAGGGTGTGCGATCGATCCTCAAAGGAAACGATCACAAGGAGGCAAGCCTCCAAATAGAAGCGGTGGTCTTCAGTGCTCTCATGCTTAAGGTCTATCAGATCAACATCAAAGGAGAAACAAAAAGACCTAAGATAAGGACGAGACGAACGCCAGTAAGTTTTTACTTTTTAAGCATCTTCTTGCTGGTAATCGAGTAGCATCATCAAGCTAAAACATGAAACGAGTACTATCGCAAGACATGAAGAAACAAGACGAAATATTCAGACCCTAAACGATAGAAAGACGCAGCTTCGCGCCTTCTTGTTCTATTTAATTAGAACCATCACCCCGAGACTCCTTGTTATTCGTCTCTTCCTTAGATTCACCACGTCGAGCTTCCTCCTTAGTCTTTCTTCACAGCCGTGGCCTTCTTTTTCGGCTGAGCCTTCCCCTTTGGCTTCGCCTCCTTTTTGCCGCGGACGAGAGGCTCACCATCGGAGTTCTTGTTTTCCGGCGCGACAGCGGACGCAGCAGGCGGCGGCAGCGGCATAGCCTGTCTTGGATGATCAGTGCTGCTGCTAGGACCAGGCGGACCAGCAACGACGGGAGCCGGAGCGTTCATCAAAGCAGGCAGGTTAGCAGCAGGCGGAGGAGGAAGCTGCTGTTTTAAGTGGGTAGCTGTAGTCTCAAGGAGCAGAGAGGATAGGGAGATCGTGACTTGATGTTCGAATAGTTTTAAAGAGCTTCCATCTTCAATAGAAGCAAGACTATACTTCAGAACTCTAAAAAATCAAAAAAGTGCAGCCAGCTGCATGCTGAAAGTGCCCGGCGTGGCACCCTGGGCCGTCGCGAGTTTCTGGATCTGCTTCGCCCCTTCAGCTTGAAGGACTTTCTGCAAGCAGGTCGCCATGTCAGGCAAAGCCTGGCACGCAGCTTGCAGCTTGAGCAAGGGGATTTGATTGGATAACCAATACCCCAACGTACGCAGCGAGAAGTGTCCATCGCGGGCACACTGCTGCACCAAGACACCATCTCCGACACCAATGGCATCCAGCCAATATTTGTGCATGCACTCGTGAGCGATGCGTTGGGAAGCTGCGACCTGGCTCATCTGGCAGACGCACGCGATCAGAGTCACGATCTCCGCCAAAGTGATCTGCCCGATCGCTGAGCAAGGTGGTGTTATGAGTAATAAAGCGAAGAACCAGGGGGGGATAGGAGGTGGAACCGGGTTCGTGGTAGAGGAGAAGTAGATGATTAGACTCATGCTAGCAAGATCGAAACTGCACCAGGAAGCAAGTCGAGCGAGATGAACAGAAGATGACGCAAAGACTTCTATCCTACTCAAAGCACATCGATAAGGGAAAGAACTACCATCACCAAGTAGATTCCAAGTAGATAAATACTCGAAATCTTTTGGAAGCTCGCGCTCTGGAGCTGCGTCAGAGGACAGTATCCAGTCTCAAAAGCGCGGAGCTCGCTGATGCGCTCGTGCATAAGCTCGCTGCGACTGCGCAACTCGTTCAGCGTCAGCTTGCGCGTGTCCTTCTTCCACTCGGCCCTCCCTAGAGGTTCACCCTTCTTAGTGGACGGCATTTTTGTCCTTGGAAATGCTTGTAGACTTCCCAACTCAATTAATAAGGATGAACTGGCTCGGGATTCACACAAGTGAGCCTATTAGACTAAACAACAACACAAGGAAACATAGTGCATTTTGTTGATGGCCTTTTTTCCTTTATTCGTAAGCTAGTTTCATTTTGCCTTTTGCTTTTTTCATCTTAATGCTACTACTAGAAACTTCTCTCGTCCCCTTAGCTCTCCTGTCCCTCAGCATGCTCTCTCTCTCTAATCCCTCGTGGATATAAGTTGTTGAAGCCGATAGAAGTCGTCGCTTCTCCGCCCGGTGCGCTTGCATCGTCATCGCATTCGTATGGCGGGCCTTGCGCTCTCTGTGTTAGTTCTAGCCCCA
This sequence comes from Amoebophrya sp. A25, assembly GCA_905178165.1. NCBI lineage: Eukaryota > Dinophyceae > Syndiniales > Amoebophryaceae > Amoebophrya > Amoebophrya sp. A25. The sequence goes on from CAJINU010000044.1 coordinate 164,959, forward strand.
CTAGAAAAGTAGGCCAAACACCCCAGCAGTCTGAAAGGTTCCCGATGATTCAGAGAAAGCAAGTTCAAATATTATGACGCCGAAGCGTATCTCCATAGAGTTCCGACGTTTTTCCTTCTTGTGTGGTCCTCATGTGCTCAGCCTTCATCTTCAGGATGCCGCGCCGGATTTGCTGCGCTGAGACCTAGATACACGCGATGTGGTGGCCAGGGTTCAGCCTGTTCCGACCCAAAGCCAGCGACGACCCTTTCGAAAAATCCCTTCTACCAGCCTCTTCGTCCAGCTCCAAACGCACCGACGCTGCCTCCAAAATGCTGGCTCCTCTTCTTGGGCCAGCCTCAATCTACCTAAGTTAACTATCTAGTTTAACTAGCTAGTGACAGCCCTAAGACTAGATAGCCTCTATTCGCCTCTAGATATTGCGCACTTCAAAGGGGGTTTTAAGTCAAAAGGTAAAAATTTTATATATAGTTGAAAAATATATTGTTGACCCAGCCATAGACTGGAAATTAGTTCCTCCACGTCACCCATGCCTCGACGAAATAGTCAGGGAGAGCGTCGCCCGAGTCCTTTCGCAGGAAGAAAACCCTCGGAACGGGAGGCCCCTGGACTTGGGAGCACTCCTGGACCTGAACTCTCTGGACCAGTTGGACTTACAGGGCAATCACCTGCGGGACAGCTTCGAACAACATGCGCGACGGTCTCTTGAGTGGAACTTTTGTCGAGCAGATGCTCGTTGGATCGATAGCGATCTTGGTTGCATGCCTGTCCTCGGAGAGGAGGAGTGGAACCTTTATCCGAAGCATGAGTTCTGGGCGGATCTCATTCAGAAAAAGCTCCAGCTGTTGTATCTCAAGACGGTGCAGCCTTTAGCCTTTAGAATACCGGTTCCACCACGTAATCTGGAAATCCGCGAGGCCTTTCTTTTCTATGACTTCGACTGGCTGAGCCTTTTGAAAACCATATACTGCTGGCCAGAGGAAACGAGAAAGGAAGTGATTCACTCTTCTGTTATGGATTTGCGAGATCTGATTGGTAACATGTTCAGCATCATGGATTGGGAGGAGGCGCTGGGGCGCGATTTGTTCGACGCGGACGGCTATGCGGAGTGCCTCTACTATCTAGCGGCGATTCTGGTGCGCAATCGGGAAGCGTTTCCGACATTCGCCGGTGAGCAGGTGGCGTTAGTTTTGTCGTGTAACTTCCGCACCAGCACAGACACTAAAGCTGCTGACCGCCTAGATACGAAGCGCTTGGTGAAAGCCATGGACGCCCAGATTCGCGCGAGCGACCTCGCAGAGCTGCGCCTCTTCGAGAATCGCAGAAGCTCTGTGAGCGACTATTTTGGTTTTCTGCAGAAATTGACAGAAGAGCCGAAATTGTTGAACTTCGTCGATCCAAGCTTACTGGTCAACTACTTCAGTTGGCTTGATAAAGAGCTGCCCCGTCTTAGGGGAGCCGCTGACAATTTGATCGGGCGTCCCAGGCTCGGGGCGTTCGACTTTGGTCCGGATTCAGAGAATGAAGAATAGGGCGCAGACAATGCAAAAGGCGAAGACGGGGGGCCAGACGCTGTCCCGAATGAAGGAGCAGACCAAGGAGTATGAACTGCCTAACAAATCCAGAAGAGTGTAGCTACAGAAAAGTCGCGCGTTTTGGCGGAACGTATTACAGAGATAACCCATTGTGTATGCTCGTCTATGTATGATCGCCTGTGCCTATTTCTATTGACTTGGAAATCAATCATCAAGAACAATGTCAAGAGCCTAGCTCCGTTATGATTTCATCCATGTGGCAGATCGTAAACATAGTAGAATAGAATCACTGTGAATGGCCCTTAACATTCTCACCCTCCCACTCTCGGCATTCGTGTCTAGCATTTCCATCATTTTTTGACCGCGACTTCTTCTAGTGAAACAAGTCAGTGCTTACGTCTGATTCGAGGCAGCCAACGACAAAAAGTAGACCCCACGCAGACCCTTCCAACCCCTCCAGCACATAAAACTTAGACTTTCAAGAATAGTACAAAGAACACAAAACACCTATAAGAATAAAAAAAATAGTTGTACTTATATCATTTTAAAACATGATTAGCATAGCGCAAGAGCAAGCTTCTACCTGTGAAGGCAAGAAGCACAGCGTTCGCAGGACAAATCGCTTTTGGAGGAAGTCAGACGATCTAGAAAACGACGTTTGGGGAAAACTGACACATCTTAGACGGATACTGTTTGCGCAATCGCAATGGCAATCTTTTTTCAGTAGATCCTTCGTTCCAAGTGCTGCAAGTTCTGAAAGTTTAGAAGAGTAGAGAGGGGCTCTCCTCCAAGATCAAGTAGTCAAGCACCGTTTTACCAGGCTTGACTAAGACTAACTCAAAACACTATCCTTGCCTTAGGATGGTAGAGGTTAGTGATCGGACATGAGGCCACAGGTTGGCGTCTCTGTAGTTCTATCTTTTGTCGAAGTAGTTTTGTACTTATGCTCCTGACCAGCAGGCTTTCCTGTTTCATCGTCCGAAATAAATCATATTAATTCATGTTGAGTCAGCAAAAACGATGACGAGTAGAGCAACAGCCCTTCCGATTGCAGTGCAGATGGAAAGTGATGATGGTGGTCCTTGTCCGATCCGACCTGTCTACAAGAAGGAAAAAACGCCAAGTCCCACTTCTGGAGGACTCGTGAAGATCATCAATGAGTACAGAATAGTCGAAGATCGGCGGAGAGACGCCGAGGATGGTGGTCCCATAGGGCTCTCGTGTAGCAGCGAACTCGGCCGTGGCACGTTTGGCGTCGTAAAACGAGCTGAAAGATTGACGCGTCCATTCAGTGTTTCTGGCAATGGTCCGTCAAATCTTCTATCCAGTAGCTCATCTGGTACAACAAGTGGTCCTAGTCTTAGTTTAAGGGTTTTCGAATTGCATTCATCTGCACTCTCATTCTTGACTCCCTCGTTTCCCAATAGAGCAGAAGTCAAGGACGTTCTGAAGAATGCAATAATAGCGCAGCCACTAACTAGTCCTATAACTTCTCTTGCAGGTAAAAATAAGGTCGTAGCCACTGGCAATGGTGTCGCCTCTAGCTCGACGGCGTGTGGAAACACTTCGCCGGGTCCTCCGGTTTATTCGACTACACCTGCTGGTCCTCCGGTTTGTTCGACTACGTCCCCACCTGGCATAATCACGTCTGCTCAGGGTGATCCTGACATGGATCCTGAGTTTGACATCAAGTTAAGGCTCGACGACTTAAGTCTGCTCTTTTCTGTAGGTTGAGCATGGGGCCGCTTGACTATGCTAGTTTAAGCATAAACAAGATTAGCGCTGCAAAACCAAAAATTGTAATCCTCCTGCTCTAATGTCAACAGATGTTGCCATCAAGGTGTTCCGAGAGACTGTTTTGCGGCGAAAGCGGGATCGAGTGATCACAACAGGAAGTGGTCGCAGAGTAATGCGGACGGCCTTGGACGCCGTCGAAGAGGAGATTGTGGCTCTGCGCCGCCTTCGGTTAAGGGTCAAACGTAGAAATACTGTCAGACCACGTCTCTGCGGTCATCATGAACGATGGCAACAGGGACAACTGCATGCATTCGCTGTTATATTCTTTGCGTGAGCTCCATCCTGAAGACCCTACATCTACCCTCCTAACTTATTTTCCCTACTGCTCCATCAGTTAGACTCCGGTCAAAGGACTTCTCGTGGTCAACCCTCATGGTCATTCTCCATCACGATCCTTTACCCTTGCGAGAACAGGGGAAAAGGAAGAAAAAACAAGGGGAAACCACGCCTGGGGCCTTTTTCTTTCCGAATCAATGGGCAGTTTTTTTTTCGAATCCTTCTAATTTGGAGTCATCCTAACATCGTCCGCCTTTTAGACGTCATGCGTTGTGCGCAAAAGCAAAAGCTCTACCTAGTTCTGGATTACCACGGTCTAGGCTCAGCGATGGAGGACGTCGAGGAGGATGAGGACAGTCCATCCTACAACAGCTGGTTTATACCAGCTTTGAAAAAGCGTGGCTTCGGATCCTACAGCTGCAGAAGTGTTCAAGATCGATCACAAGGAGCAGGAAGTGCAAGCGATCCTCGATCAGGTAGAGAACGATCAGGTCATGCCTCGTCACTTCTCCCGACGCATCATTACTACCCAGAAAGGGTCGCCAGGAGGCTGGTTATAGACCTGTTGCGAGCCTTGAATTACCTCCACCACGAAAAAAGAATGGCGCATCGAGACGTGAAGCCGCATAATCTGTTGATTAACCACGTCACTGGAAAGGGGTACGAAAGAACACTCTTAAACCTGTTCTACCAGTCTACTTCAGAGTCAGTTGAGAAAAACTACTAAAGACGTATGTATCATGATGAAGAGTTTTCGTACAGTAGAAGACGCAATAGGTGGAAAGTTGTCATATAGTCTATAATATAAGAGTTTAAATTTAAAAGTCCTTCTTCATTTCTCCGTTTTGTGCGATTTTGGTCGGGCCTTGAGCTTGGACTCTATGTCGAACGGGGACGACCCCTCGAGGCATCGGATCCGGGAAACCGAAGGGACGTACCAGTTTTTTTCTCCAGAGATGACCGACGCTTCCACTTTAAGACTAGAAGTATTGCATTTCTTTGTATCAAGATTCTTTGAACCTGAAGATCAAGGATGCGACCACACCGCTTAAATACTTCTAATTTACGAGGAATTTAGCGCGTCGCAGCAGGACAGTTGGGCAGCAGGTGTGACGTTATATTGTCTTCTTTTCGGCAGAAGTCCTTTTTACGCTCCAGCCATCATGCCTTTGTTCGATCGCATCAAGGCGATTCAGTACGACAATGCAATGCCAGGAGACGATCGTGACGATCTCGGAAAAAACAGTCCTGAAACAACTCCTACGACGAGTGGCAGTGGCGGCAATTCGCCGGAACACGTGGGGACGAGGACCTCGTCGAATAGATTGCCGCTTGCATCGTCGCTTTTTGATAGATCGGCGGAGGAACGACCCGTGAGACATGTTTTTTTTGGCTTCTTATTTGACTTAGTTTGATTTGCGTTCTTTTCTTTCATCATGTTATAGTTGATGGGCATGGGGGAGATGATATAGACTGGTTGGATGATGCGCAAAGGGCTTGGTACAACTAGTTCATATCTGACAGTCAGTACAGGTACGCATAAAAAACAATTGTCTAGTACAGGTAAGCATTCCTTTACCCGGTCATTCTGGAGCTGAAGCTAGGCAGAGGTTTTATGCTGAGCGGGGTCTGCAAATCGACGAAGATGGTGATCCAATCAGATGGGACAAGGCTGATCTGCGACACTTTCAGCCAATCAAGCATTCTAGTCCCTGTGGAATCTTTCTCCGCCGTTCTTTGCAACGAGAGGCAATACGGGCAGATTGCAGAGAACTGTTGGCTATCCTGGAAAAAGGCGGTGGCGATGGCAGGAATGCTGATGTTGAAGGGACGGTTCTTGATGAAAAGACAGCAACAGCTTTTGTTCCAACACATACGGAAGTGCGGGATTTCTTTGAGTGTTTTGGAGAGTATGACCCTACTAGTAGTGCCATAGGTCACGACCGTTCTGCCAAAGCGCGTACTGGTACTTCATCGCGGAGGTCAAGTGTCTGTTGCTTTGAGCGATGAGGCTTGTTGCTTCGATGTTAAGTAGCCATGTTGGTCGACGCCATTGACTTGCGTAGTTCGCTCATTATGACGCTACTTTGGAGGTTATCTCTTATCATAAATCATGCCAGTTCCATATCAGCAACAGTTTCATATGACTCCACATCGTGTTCGTGGTTCACTCGCGTATGTTCAAATTGTGATATCGATGTGGCTGTGGCGCAAATACTATAATAGAAATGTCAGTCGGATCCCCTGACGGGAGAGTTGCGTCGGCGTTATGTGAATTAGTATTTTACACTTAGCCACCAGCTGAAACTTCTGTTGGTACTTCTGGTGGATTATGAAACTTCTGTTTGTACTTCTGGTCAATGAACATCGGTACTATTGGAACTGCAGCTCCAGATTCTGACACACAAGGAAACGAAGGTCTTCGAGAGACAATGCTTCAAGACATGCGAGCACGATTAAAACATCGAGAGCGCCCTGATTTCCCGTCCCGCAATGACTACTTTCCCCTCAGTAATTAGTGCTAAAAACGACGCACATGTCAATGTCTCGTCTTGATTTCTCACACATGTAATGAAATTCTTTGGTCTCACGTTTTAGAAAAGCAAACATACCGAGTAGAAATCATTTCACTTTTCTAGTTCCACTGTGTTTGTCTCGAAGATAGTAGCATCTTCGGCGCGCTGTTGCGGAGAGGAAAGTGGAGCTCCTGTCAGATTGCATAGCATATGCATTTTTGTAAAATTTATACATAGATATTACTTTTACTTATAGAACAAGGGTTACGAAAACGAACTCTACTGCATTCCAAGAATGTCGGTTTTTTTTCAACACTGCTGGCGAATGCGGCAGAAATGCTGCAATGAGCGATGTCTCATTGACGATCACGAAATCGAAATTTTTCATCAACCAGCGGCAGGTGGTAGATTTTCCGGAGCTTCGTCGTCCTATGCTGGAGGATCTAGCTCTTTAGGCGGCTCTGGCTCTTCCTACACCTACGGGGGACCAGGTCAGAACTACAACTATCGCGGCAATTCACAGTTTGGTGGTTCGGCAGGGGCTGTGCCACGAAGTAGATACGACCCAGATGCACCAGAAATCATGTCAGGCAGAGGCTGGAATCAATGGGGAAGTCGCGGAGGAAACAGTAATTGTGTGTTTGTTGAAAGTTGTAGTTCTTGTCGTTGTAGTACTTGTGACGCTTTATACCATGAAGTAAATGAACTGATTCATTCATTGTGATTTTTTTACTAGATACTAGCTACTTCTACGTCTACTAAATGAAGCAAACCACAATATTAATCAGGCTACTTCACGAATCCTTTGAGCGGAACGAGAGGGCCTGGTGGTGAGTATATGCCTTCCGCTCGGACACGTGACGAAGATACGATACTAAATAGTGCTAGAAAGTATTTCGCAGATCGCTTCGGAGCTAGTGGAAGTATTGCAGAGGGAGTAGAGCCTAATGTTAAGGCGAAAATGTGTCTCTGTCAATCTCCATGATCTTGATCAGAATTTTTGATCCAGTTTGTTGCAAGGCATTATTGTTCTATCGTGGGCCAGTTTCTCCTCGAACATTTTCGTAATTATATATACTTTTTTTCAAGAGATCATTCAATCATTGAAACGAACTCACATCAAGATAATTTGCTCCACACAATCACTCATTCAAGATGAATTTACCTCTAATACAACTAGCACAAGTGGACAAGGGAGTGGCCTAGATTCCTATTTGCACAGCTATGGAGGAGGAGGTCTGCTGTCGTCTGGAGGAAGTGCTATAGGGAATGGTCGACCAAGCGGAAGGCTCGGCAGGGATCAGCGAAACAGCCAGGGTTCGATTCCTGTGGCGCCAAGGAGGACAGGGAATGCCACTCTTTTTCATACGAGGGGGTGACAAAATTCAGATTGACAAGGTGTCTTTCCCAGAAAGGTGTTACTTATGTAACGACATGATGTAACGATGAATTTTTCTGATAACCACAATGAACTAATTCTTTGTTGTAGATGTCGTACTTACAACAAAAGCTATATACTTATCCACTTGTTGCATTTGCAACCGCAATGTGGTAAAAATTTAGGTAGCAGTATCGGGAAGTGTGAGAGTCAGAGCGTCAGAGTTCTTGAGTGATGAACATGCGGGCACGACTCGGAGAAGTACTTCTAGCAACACTCGAGGGACAAGAACAAGTCGTCTACGTCCCCATGATTTACTACTAAGAATCGTCTTTGACGATTCTTGATAGTATCATCACTCCACCCCACCACACTGTTGTCCTCCCAGAAACAATTCTCAGTTCAATCGAAATTCGTAAATAAGAAAAGGATGCTTTACCAGGAAACGAATTTCATCCTTTCTTCCGGCTTGTTGTAACCTTGCCTCCCACGTTGATAATAAGTATCAAGTCTTCTCTCCTATACGACTGTCACAAACTGCACGTACTGTACTACTTGCAGCAGAGAAGGAGAGAGCGCTGTCACAAACTGCACGGACTGTACTAGCAGAGAAGGAGAGAGCGTACTCCCTCAGCACGACTAGTTTCGAGTAAAAGAATGTCGTCCCCTTCGCGCAATAAAACGCGGGGCGGCAAGGGTGCAGTCTCAAAAAAGAGGGTCGCGCGTGACTTCTCTCTCTCAGAGGAACAGAAAAGCGAGTTAAAAGAAGCCTTCGATCTTTTCGACACAGACGGTTCAGGAACGATCGATGCAAAAGAGCTCAAAGTCGCACTCAGAGCGCTAGGTATAACTTTTTGGATTTAATATAAGTGTGTTTAAATTTGATTTCTAGGTCTAGACTGGAATAACCGATCTTCTGTTTGTCATACCAGATTTCATCTACAGTTTCGAATTAAAAATCACTCATACCCCACGATTGGGTACACTACTACTGCTACTACTATTTATTTGATTTCTAGTTCTAGAGGCGAGCAGGTGCCGGTGGGACTCGTTGTGCAGGATCCATAACCTAACCTAACCTAGATTGGAATAACCGACTTTCTGTTTGTCATACCAGATTTCTACAGTGCGGACTCATAATTTTTCGCATTGCAATTGAACAACCATTACAGGTTTTGAGCCAAGGAAAGAAGAGATCAAAAAGCTAATATCAGGCTTCGACGGCGGAGATGAGGGTGGTACTTATCTTTATCTATGGTTCATTTGCTCTTGAGATTGAGTACCCACTCAGTATAACCATAATCGAATGTCTCCTATTAACCAAGTCCAAGTCCCTTGTACACAGCACTTACTTTTTTCTTCAGTTTTTAGCACTTCCCTCCCGACCTGCTAAAACTAGAAGAAACTACAAACAAGTAACTTCCAATACGACCAAGAACGAACCCAAATCTTACAGCTGCCTCAAAGAAGCTAGATTTTAACGAGTTTATTGCCGCGATGACGACAAAAATGAGCGAAAGGGACACGAAGGCGCAAATTGCAAAGGCCTTTTTGCTTTTCAAGGGCGATTCGAACAAGATCTCACTCGAAGATCTGAAAGCGGTGGCGAAGGAACTAGGTACTACTTCTTAAATTTTGATAGACAATTAATTTCAGAAGATGTCTTAGTTAGACTGCTCTTTCCGCCTTGTAATCAATTGGAAGATGTTGTTGAAAATAGCTAAGTCTAAGGGTAAGGTATTTGTATAAGTAGGATGCTACAAAAATCGACAATCAACAACATCGTACCTCGTTTTCCTGCTCTCACCGTCAACCCAGGTGAAACGATGTCAGACGAGGAGCTCTTAGAAATGATCAAGGAGGCGGATCGAGACGGGGATGGTCTAGTATCAGAGGAAGAGTTCCTAAGAATTATTCGGCGCTCGAGTTAGACGATGCACCACCAGTACGTGACGAACAATTCTACTTTCTTGGGCTCACACGACGGCTATCTATAATGACCATGACACTAAGAATCCTACACGACAATCGAATACTCATTTTCACCGATGACACCTACTACAAAAACTTGTCATTTGGGAAAGAAGAACAAGTTGATGACTTTGACTCTCATCTCTTGCTGACAAATCAGACTGCAAAACTCACTGTATCCCAGTGCCTAAACTCATGATCGATCCTTCCCCTCCCTTGGATCTCAATTTTGTTGACCTGAACTAAGAGAAAACGAATTTTGATCTTCTTTTAACACACTTACAAGAACAGTTATTCATCTTTTCGTTCTAGTTCTGCGGCGAAAGCAGTTTGCTAAACGCCAAGATCAGCCAACTGTTTGAGTTCAATCTGCTCTGGCGTGATGATCTGGAATAGTGTTATTCGAAACACAGTACAGGAATCTCTCCGATGAAGATGGGAACGAAAATCCCTTTGAGCAGGTTACAAAAAACGTGAAGATCATCTTAGTGACCGTTCCTCTTCTCGATCTGCATGTTCCGCTCAAGGATCTATGTTGATCTCGGTGAAAAAGGATCTTCAAGCTCTCGCAACACAATCGATCCGCTAACATGTAGATGCCCGTCTTTTTTGCATCAATTTACATAATAGTTATTGCCGATCACCAGGACGATATCGTGGATATTGTCGAAGTCATTTTTAAGTAGAAGGACGACTTACGACGTGTTGTATTTCAAGCTCTTTTTACATATCATCTTCTTGGTTAGTTCCTAGAAGTTCGTAGTCCTCTTCAATTTGGTTGCGAAAATGACTGCCAGTCCGCAAAAAGCGAAGGAGGTTACCAGCACTACTGCTCTGGTCGAGAAGAAGCCAGCTGTTGACGTTGCTGGTGCAACCGCTGAAGAGAAGCCTCTTGTCACTTCTTCTGCAACTGAGGATGTGAAGAGTGCACCTGCAGCGACTGCGCCAAAAGCCGAGGCATCAAACAAGGGAGAAAAGCCGAGTAACAAACAAAACGCACCAGTAGTAGTGGTGACCACGACCGCTTCAGCTCCGATCGTCCGTAATTTGTTGCCAGCTATCCCAGCGGAGAAGGAGGACAACTTGAGCTACAATCTCAGCGACTTGACTGCTTTCGACCTGACACCACTGGAGGAGTTTGCGACCACTAGTACCAATGGCAAAGTAGCCGCCCATTTGGGCAAGAAGTTTCAGACTCACTTGCTCTCGCACACGCGCGACAACGTTCAACTGCTAATGAACAAGGTTTTCACTTCGTTACCCCAGGAATCTGCAGAAACAGGCACTATCGGCATCCTGCGTGGCCACTACGACAGCCCTAAAGTTAAGGCTAAGTACAATAAATGCATCTTCACAGCAGGCATCCTGAGACCGTTTTTCAGGGGGAAAGCAGGTCCAAGATGCTGCTGAAGATGGATTTCTCCTAGTTCTAATGAAGACGCCTTTCGCCTGCCGCGACAGAAGCCGTGCCCCAGCAAGAAGGAGATGACCAGGTGGGAGAAATTCGCTAAGGAACGTAACATCCACAAGAGGAAGAAGAGCAAGCTTGTTTTCGACGAAACAACAGGTGGATGGAGCAGAAGATACGGGTACGCTGATCACTCTTCTTGGAAACTATAACCACTCTTTAGAGCATAATGTAATACTTAACAAGTTGAGACTCTAATTATGAGAACAATCAAACAGAAGTCTAAGTTTTCATCAAAGAACGCTTAGTCTTCGTAGGTGATATTCTTTTTCTTGGATAGCATAGGTACCACAAGAACGATTTTCGATACCATGAGCATGACGTGTATTAAGGGTAAGTACTTACAAGCAATCCATCTTCACTGTCATCTTGGTCCCGTTTTTAAAGGGAAAAGGAGACCCAAGATGCTGCTGAAGATGGATTGCCATTGGTTCTAATGTAATGCTGAGCTTCCTTCTCCTGAAAAATAACGTTGTAAACTCCGTGTCCACGACAACTAAAACAGATACAAGAGCGCCAAGCAGAATGCAGAGAAGGCCCAGTGGTGTATTGAGGTGAAGGAGGGCGCCGACGCGACCGAAGACCCATTTAAGAAGCAAAAGGCAGAAAAAAAACTTGTGGTGGCCAAACAGAAGCTTAGGGAAATGCGCAATAAGGTCGAGCAAGCCGGTTTCAAACTCGCACCGGCACAGCTGGAGAAGACAGGTATTTATAACTATACATCATACCTATTATAATACTTCTTTAGTACTAGTGGAGGTGAGAAGTAACTTGTGTTTGTACTATTTCAATTTCTTTGTTTTTATGATGTAATACATGCAATTTCATTTCATTCATCATTTATGATGTGATACAATCTTCGAATTACATTTTTTTGCTTACAACCAACAACCTGTTCCCAACAATAAAAAAATTATAGTATATAATACTTCTCACACACCTTCCTTTCAAAAAATTTAAACAGGTGACACCAAAGTTGGCGCGAACTCGAAACGTGGCAAGGAGGGCTTGTCCGAGGCTCTGAAGCGTGCGCAGGTAAGTTCCGGATCGAGGGGGAAGTTTGATAAGCGAAAAAAGGGGGAAGAGCTTGTGAAGAAACGAGGTGGAAAGAAAAAGCTCGTAGGGGGAAACGATAAAAAAACCGAACGCGATGCAGTATTGAAGACATTCGACAAGGTTACGGGCCCCGGTCGTGACATCATCTCCAGTAAAAAGGGAAGCGGCATGATGCAAGCATCGAAGGAGCGCGCAGACAACAAGGGCGTTGTTAAAGGCAACAAAAAGCAAGGCGGAAGCAAGCGACGATCAAAGGCTGGCGGTCGCAAGAAGTGAGGAGCACTACCACCTATGAATATCACAACTTCGCGTGCTCTTGCTTAAGGCCAGACGGACGTCTGATGTGCTGTTCACATTTAGTTACCCTGCTTATGCTTGTACTTCTCAAAGAAACGGGAAGATCATCATCATTATAGGGTGCAAGACCAAGGAAGAACAACTTCATGGGTATAAACGCCTCCTTCAACAAACGCACTTTGCATAAGTATTATCAAGATTGAGCAAGATTTTTACACGGCTTCATAACCCATCAGGATGGTACAGCAGCAAGCGAATGTGTTCATCGACGTACTACGGTTGAGAATTACTATGAGCGATCATGGAGCCCTCTATTATAGTTTCAGCAATCTTCTTGTTTTTTGGAGCGAAGGAATGAAGCAATCACGTCTGTGCCAGTCTAGAGATTCATGCCATCAAGATTCTGTCTTAGCGTGTTTCTGGTGTCTCAGTTCGTTTTCTTGGAGAGATAGTTGAGAGTGGTTTAGTTAAACGCGGCGCTAGAGAGAAATGATTTCGCACTCTGCCTACTCAGAATGAATTGGGCGTAGTTCTTGCCTTATATAAGTTTACGGAAATCGATCCATGCTTTTGTTAACTCTAACTATCTTCTTCAGGTTTTGCTTTTTCTAATGCTCTTTCAATTTTCTTACTGGGTTCACCCTGTAGGTAAAGATAATTTCCCATGATTAGCTAGAAATCTCCTGTTTTTTAGTAGAATTCGTACTTTATGACCCTTTCGTTCTTGCTCGTCGAAAACTTTCGACCTCTGCCCTCACTCGTGAATCCTTGGAATTAACAGAACTCTAGTCGCTTCGTTAAGTTCTTGCATGATTACATTTCTTCATATTCGTGACTAAGAATCTCGCAAAAAATAACGATCCCAAAAAAACGGCAGCGACGTAATAGACAAAGTGTTCTTGTTGCTCGTTGCTCGTTCACAGAAGTCTTCATTCAGCGATCTTTTTCTTCGCCCACTGATACTGAATCATCTAAAAATACCCATATTGAATTTCAATTCCAATAGGCAATTCCTTCATCAATGTCAATCTATGAATGTCCTCTGCGCTTTCTTAGATGAATAAGAATCACGAGATTTCCTGAGAACTTGTTTCTAGTTTTGAGCATGAAGATTTCGTAGAACCCTTGTTTTCATCCATCACAGCGACAAACGTGTAAGAACCAGAGCTTAATGAGAACTCTTCATCTAACCTGAACTTTCATGCTGTTCTATCTATGACTACTTCGATGTTCATTTTCTTGTGAAGTTTTTAACCGGACGAGCGGCCGCGACAAGCAGAACCTAGACAGAGTTACTTCGCTTCTGCAGAATATCTGTTATAGGGTACAAAGAGATTTATAGCGTCAACAATATAATATCGAAACTACTACTTGATAAACTCTTCAACCTCAAGAACGACTTCGTTCGATACTTCTTCTATATATCCTCGACTTCATAGATAATTTTTAGAGGGAATAGATACAGTCAACATCATGTCCGGTGAGGTGACAGATCCGAAGGAAGTCGCTACCGCGGCAGAGTTAGTCACAACTGCTGCGGGCAGTAGCGCTGCTAGCTCATCCTCTTCGACGAAGTGGGCAGCAACCTCCTCAACAAGTGCTGATGGCACAACTCCTGCAACGTCATCAGGAGGAGCAGACATGACGGGCACAGTTGCGGCAGTGGCGACAGGTCCGCAAGTTACCTTTACGGTGAAAGTGTCAGGGAGTGGACCAGTGACAGTGGAGGGACCAGCAAGCGACACTCTAAAAGCCTCAGACTTGAAAAGGATAATAGCGGAAAAAACCAAGATGCCGCCAGAACAACAGAAGCTCGTTTTTAAAGGTGCTATTTTTTCTTGAGTCTTTCATTCTAGTTCGACAGCTACACGGATGAAGCAAGATCAAAATTTTATTGAAAGAAAGATTGCGATTTCGTCTATGTGGATATATAGATGGTCATGTTAAAAGATTTACTTTTATTGCGCTTAGCTTCCTGACGACAACCTGCCTAGGCTTATGTCACATTCATTTTTATCATCAAGATAATTATTTTCTGATCAGACTAAAAAATTGTCTTAAATGATGTAGTTTCAACACTACTTTAAAAACCACTCTACTAGGTAAAGTTCTTTCTGACGATGACGTGCTGGCTGATAAGAAAGTGGTAAGTGGCTCAACAGTCTTCTTAGTCAAGGGCGTAGTTAGTACCGCAGCGGCAAGTTCATCCAGCACAGAAGCAGCAAGTAAACCGCAAGAGGCAGAGAAGGCAGTAGAACGGACAAAATGCTTAGGAAATTGTGGATTTTGGGTACTTCGACTTGTACTTAGAAACTACTTTCTTACCCAACATCCAACAACTAAGAAATTCAAATTCATTCTCCTGACTAAGTAAATGTAAACCTCTCTCTAGTATTGTTCAAGAACTCCATGACAATTCACAATCACAACAGGGAAATCTTAGGCAGCTCGCCGAATTTGAATCAAATAAACAACAGGGCAATCCCAAGACCGAGAGCTATTGTTCGAAATGCTTCAAAGAGAAGCAAGAAAAGGACCAAGCGGAGCTACTGAAGAAGCAAGAGGAAGCTGAGAAGAAGGAAGAGGAGGCAAAAGTAAAGGAGGGTGAAGGCGACAAAGAAGAGGAGAAGGAGCGGCCAGTGCAGGAGAACAAAACACGGTGTTGGATATGCTCCAAAAAAGTCGGACTTACAGGTAATATGCCCATAATCTTATTCAAACCCTCTCATTTTGATAGGATACATTATGCTTTCTAGGTCTTTTGTAAGGAGATTCATTTTCATTGTTTTTTGCATTTATGAATAGATCGATGGCACCAATTTCAAATCTTGTTACTACAAGTTTTTTTTCCTGACCACACATGACTTACTACAAGTTTCTCTTCCTCCACCAGGCACTCTCCTAGATACA
Organism: Amoebophrya sp. A25; assembly: GCA_905178165.1. NCBI lineage: Eukaryota > Dinophyceae > Syndiniales > Amoebophryaceae > Amoebophrya > Amoebophrya sp. A25. The sequence goes on from CAJINU010000044.1 coordinate 180,163, forward strand.
TACTTACTAATACTGTCCTACTACAGGAATCGCATGCCGTTGTAGCTACGTGTTTTGTGCAGCGCACCGGCTACCAGAGGAGCATAGTTGCGATTTTGACTACAAGTCAGCGGGTCGACAAATCCTCACCAAGCTAAATAACAAGGTACCAATCCTATGTTCTTCATTGTTTTATTTATTCGGATTTAGAAAACAAGGGCTTGGTAGTTCTAAAGAAAGTGACAAGTAGAACCACAGGAAAGTTTAAGTTGTCCCACCCTTTTTACCTCTGTAACAATCAATCAGGTTGAAGCCGATAAATTGGGAGACCGTGCGTGAGGCTTCATCGTGTATGATGTTTTGGAGAACTACTAGGGAATCCCGAGACCCTAAATTTTTGATGTCTTGACTTTGAGCTAGATTTTTCCCAACCTTGTTTTGATCACATACTTCTACTATGCTCTTCAAGATGAATCTATCATAGTGATGTACATGTAGAACTATAAGTGGAGCCAACATATTTTAAAAGGATGGTGAAGTCGTTCATCTGTTTGGCGCTTATATCTTCTTACTGAGAAAAACCGGGCAGACGCAGAGCGAGGTACACAAATGATGAGCTTTGGTTTTACTTTGTGGAGTCAAAACAAATAAGTGCGTTCCTGTCCACTAGATTCTCTGCGCATCAAGACGTGGTGCGTGCAGCTATAGAAGACGTTTAGCTTCATCCAGTTATAATGATATTCAAAACTACTCATGTTCTTCTTTCCTCCAGGTTCTCCCCTCCTCTCTTAGCACTGATACTAATACTTATAACGATCTCCTTCTCCACCATCTTGATTCTCTGTGTACTTCTGAATTAATCTGTATATACATGTTTTGTTTTTTCATCTGGGAAGTAAGAGATCGATTCATGATCCATACTTGGTTCTCAAAAATATTGGGTATCGGTATGATTGAAGCGGAAATAGAAAACCATTTAGCAATACAACTAGCAGGGGACTGTAATTAGGTGACATTGGCATTGCTTGAAAAGGGAAGGCGTTGAACTCAAGGGCATGTACACAAACTTCTTAGCACAAACTCACTGCGCGCCTAGAAAATAACAAATCGGGTGAAAATGAAAGAAAAAAATCCTAAACTTGTAGAGCGGAAGTAAACGCTTATTGCGGTATTCGCAATGACTGTTCTTAGAGACTGTGCAAGAATGATCCTGTGTCGGAGACACTGTAGACTGTGTAGAGTGAACCTGAAGGAGCACGTCCAAGACTGCGTAGAGTGAACCTGAATTCGCAACTATCTAGTGTCTTTATCAGCACCTCCTTCAGTAACTATCTGTTTGTGTGCGATCTTTCTTTGTCTTTGATCTTTCTTTGTCTTTAGTTGAAGTTGAACTCTATTGGTTCTTAGTGGTGCTCTATAGGTAAATCGAGCTTTCTGCTCTTTCACTACTGTGTCGGAGAGGACTGTGTAGAGTGAACCTGAATCAGCACCAGCAAGGAGAGACATACACGTTAGTTGTAGACTAATCTGTTACAATGGTGTGCCGCTTGCTGACCTAAAAGTCAAAGTCAAGAAGATCCATGTTTCTATTTGATTTGAATAGAATACTCAGATCAAGTAGGTGACATTTCCAATTCGATTTCCAACGTGATCACTATGATGCCGCGTCTCGAACGTTTTTGCCAGCGTCAGATGTCGTTGAAAGGCCTTCCACTATGATGGTCGCTGCTTCCTCTGAAGATGCTTGCACCAAGAAGATCGAACGAGCGCTGGGCATTCCAGATTACCAGTCATCTTCTGCTTTGCTAGCGGTAGTTGCCACCGTGGTCTCCAGCAATTCGTATTCGTGATGTAACATTAAGGCTCAACTTTCAATGGTCATTGGGTTTGGTCACTGAGATCGAAGAGGCGACCCCTTGAGAGAACAGGGGAAAACGAAGGGAAAGGGGAGAGCTTTGAAGGGGGTCTCTTCCGTTCCGACTCAGTCGTGGCCACTGAGTGCTGAGCTTTAATAAACACGAGCATACAATTCCACATCCACTTCCAGCACCTCCGCACATCGACCATTACCTCCAAGAGCCATGTTCCGTTGTTCGCCCTTTCCGCAGGTAAGGCGGATGTTCTTACCATACTACAGTAAGGAGCGCGGGCCACCGGTGATCCGATTCCACACCTGTGGACAGGCGTCTCAGCCCTTTTTCAAGATGGTCGCGTGCAATCGCAGGGATCCTAGGAACGGCAAACACATAGAGGTTCTCGGCAGTTATGCACCGAAAGTGTTCACAAACGTCAAAGAAATACGCTTGCGGTTTTCAAGGGTATATATTGTCACTTTGTTGAGAAGACCCGTAATTAAATTCTAAGGCTTACGGGAGTGTTATGAAGACGCGCAAGTTCTACCTTCTTGCGTCAAGGATGTTGCCGTCACAAAAGGAAACATGATCTGAAGACACCTACTGACATACAACGTTTCTGCATGCATAAATCGTTTCTTTCAAACTTCTCTTGCCAGGCACATCAATCAATCAGTCAATCCTTAGACTAAAGAGCGCATGCAAGGTCCTCGATATTAAGGTGAAGGTAATGTGGATCCCATCAATTCCTACACCAGATAAAATTCTGGTTAGGGGTCGGAGCGCAGATGAGCCCAGCGGTGAGCGACATACTGGCGCTGGCGGGTCTGATACCGCCAAGACCGCCACCGTTTGGTCGACGGACTAAGGGACATTACGAGAAGTTGAAGCTTGTGCTGGAGAAGCGCCAGGTATTGCACAATTTAGCAATAGAAGAGTATCACCGAAGCGGCGGAGGAAAAGGCGTGCATGTGCGATAGGGGTGAGGGGAGGACTGTCCTTGTTGAGGGGATGACTGCTCCTTTATGTCACACAGAAAACAGTTTCTATCCCACAGGGGAAACCGGATTGTCCTTTAAGTTCAACAAAGATGGAAGAAAAAAACCAGAACTACACCCTTCATAGTTGAACAAGATATCAGCCTCAGTCGCGAACGTGATATGGAAGATCAAGATCATGAAGATGGCGAAGAGACGGGAGGGATTACCACACATAATGAACTGACGTGAGACAGCACTGGCTTCTACAACGCCTGTCGTGATATATCATATCTACGGAATAAGTACGTTATCTTATGACGAAAAGATCCTCATCCAAAGGAGGATCAATCTCAGAGGCGGGGAAGAAGCGTGTTTGACGGTGAGCATGAGGAGCGAGTGACCTCTGTCATCTAACTGCAGAAAAGAAATAGAAAAGAGAAAGACTTCTGATTGAAAAAAAGGCTGCAATGTGTTAGAAGACAAAAAGGTGAAACAATAAAACCGATTCGGTAGACGAGGATAACTTAAGTATAACTTAATACCAATAAGAGAAAGAGTTCTACCATGATCTTCAGATTCGCAGACTTCAGAAGGTAGGACACAGTGCTGTTCCTAGTAGACCATTTCAAAAAAATGTGTGTTGTAAATCTCAAAAAACTGTCTTGGCCCTACTGAATAAAGACTGGTGCGGCCTCGCGACCAGCGGGAGGCGCTCGGTCGCGATGCGGCGCTTACGACGAGGCTTTGCAGCAGGAAGGATGTTGCGGCTGAAGACCGTAGCGCACTTCTTGGCGGTTCTTGTGGTTGCAGCCAGACAGGCGAAAGTTTTCACGAACCACAATGACAACATACGTGATCATTCGGCGCAACAATCGTTTCTGGGCACATCTTCTACTTCGGAGACGACCAAGAGGACCATCAACAAAAAAATGACAGTGTCTACTGCAAGCGCACATGATCTTCTAGGTGCAACGAAAAGGGGTACAACGAAAAGGAGCTCAAGAGGACGCGATACTAGACAATCGCCACCAATATCCGTCGCTACACCGCTTGGAGGTGAGACCGCTGGCAGTATGTCGGGTTCCGGATCTACGGCTGCAGTTGTAGGAAGGCAGACGATCCCCGAATCTGGTGCGGCTATCCCCGAATCTTCTGCGGCGGCCAATTCCGAAGCCTATCAAGCCTTCAAGAAGGAGTACCCCCGTCATCCTGCCATCCCGAACTCAGAGGATCGAAGTGCTGCGTCCCACATTTAAGCACCACAAATCCATCACAGATCCACTCCCGGAAGCACCCTGAGACCATTTTGAAGGGAAAAAAAGGTTCCCATCTTCGGAAGCATCCTATGGGGGGGAAGGTCGTTTCAGGATGTTTCTCAAACTTTGAAAGTAAGAGTAGAGGACTTATTAACATGGACATCGGTAGTAAGAAAGGAGTTATTAAACACTAGGGAGATCATCTTCAGGTGTTAGACTTAATATTAACATGGACATCGGTCTAACACTTGATCGCCCTGGTGTTTGCCTTCGTTGCAGGTTTTTGTCTCGCAGCAGTACACTTGATGGAGTACATCGAGGCCATGTTCGAAGTGGGCAGCAATAATTCGGAGGGAGAAACAAGGACACTGCGTATGGCTGGTAGAAGTGATAGACAGAGATGAGAACTAGAAGGATTGCGATTAATCTAGAGGTCCTTCCTATTGCTTTTTATCGGACTTTTTTTTAGAGGACCTCCTTCTAAACATCAGAGTGCATTAACAGAGGTGTCGCCTGAAACTGCGCGTCGTCGGCGCAATCGAAAAGTGCTGATAGCGGTTTTGATACCTCCGATCCTGCTATGCGCTTTCTCCATGTTCGTAGCTTTTACGACAGCTCCGAAGCCTGCTCGAGGACATCTGCCGAACGGAAGCAAGGAGTATTATAATTTGTTCAGTAGATAATTCGTAACAAATTAATTAGTTTCCATGAAGAATCCGTTTGTTCGGGAACTGGTTGGGGAAGGGGACTCAACATCTCATTCAAGCTCAAGACTGGTCTTCGTTCTTAAGCATGTATAAACCAATCCTTACTTTTTTTTCAGGTTAGAGATCTGCATGGAAATGCTGGCCTATCTCTACGCTGGGGCCCTCGTAACTGCGATCGATTGTGGTACGCAGGTGTATTTCAAACTAAGACCCCAGCGGATAGAAGTTCGCAGTGTGGCGATCGTAACGGCCTTGGCGAGTACTGGGGTGCATATATTTATGTGCCGGATACTACATCATACTAAAAAGTTGAAGTTGTAAGTTGCCATTTGAATTTCTGATGAATAGTAGTTAAACTAGAAAAAGACTCCTAAGTTCCTAAGTTAGATCTTCTAACAATCGGGGTGCCTGGCTCGGCTTTGCGCCTGGCCATTCCAGCTATGCTGTCCCGCTGCTTGTCTACGCGGTTCAAACATTAGCGGTCGTGAACCTTATCTGTTTGGGTCTCCATCTGATGGTCATTCTCTCTGCCTTGGTGTTTTATGGCTGCTCATCTACTTACTATATTAAGGCTACCGCTGGACCATATCCTGAATGTCATCCTTGGCCCTTTTTTCAAGGAGAAAAGGGGACCAGGGAGGTTCTCGGGGATGCGAGCGCGGTAGCTCTAACTATAACAAAAACCCACGAGACGACGTGACAGTGCAAGTAGAAGGAAGATCTTCAGCCACTTCTTCGTTTCTCTTTTCTACATTCAAAAATCATAGCGATCGCCCTCTACTCTCTCACTAGATGATTTCCACACTGCAGATCACGATCTTTCTTCGCCATTGATTCGCATTTTTGATCATTCATCCTCCTTTCTAACCCTTGCTACGTCTCCAAAAAAGCAAGACCCCTGTCAACAGTAGGGGAGAGGGATTCAGAAATACCGTCGAATCGCCAGCGCTAAGTCCGGACCGTCGTGGTAACGTAAATTTCGTTTTTTCCCGTCAGACTCCTGCTAGAGGAGGTCCAGACATGACACCAAGACAACCGACATTTGCCTATGCATCTCCTTGAAGATATGCGTTCTTCTGTTGGAACGAACATTTGAGACTCTACTCCAGAGTCTGGAGGGAAATAAAGAAAAAAGATTTTGTCATACCCTAGCATCGCGACTGTCGCCTGGCAGACTAGAATTGTTCTTGCATGTTGTATTTGGTTAAATGATTACGTAGATGATGTAGAGAACGACATTGTTTGTCGTGTTTGGTCTGCAGCAGGATTGTTTTTTCAATTTCATCCCGCACCACAAGGAGTTGTACACTTCCACCTTTCCCTGTCGGCAGTTCAAGGCAGCTGCAGATGTATAGAAAAAAGTACGGAACGAAGACTGTGACAGTGACTGAGCCTATCCGCCGTTTGGCGCTCTTATTTTTTCCAAATTTTCAAGTTTTCGAAGAATGTAAGACAAGCTGAAGTAAAAGAATGTAAAAGCTGAAGGCTTGTTATTGGATGAGTCCAGCTACTCACGTGTCCAACCAATCTTCATGAGGCTGGAAACACGGAACAATGAATGAAAATCAATGGATGTTCTTCCTCCGTGCTTTATGTTGATGAGTGGTGAAATGTAAGACTTCTCTGCGCCCACCCCTTCTCATACGCTGCAGAAGGGTTTTTTACCTATAGTATATCTATATTAGAAGATGCCGTCTTACTCGTCTCAGATTCAGAATACCATCTTCCGCAGACTTACAAGTACTTTCATCTTCATTTGAACGAAGTTGCGACACTCTACTCTGAGAGAGTTGATACGTGAGATGAAGTCGCTATTGAGAAAAATTGCACTGAGACTTGTGCCCCCAGGGGATTCGCCTCGGTAACTAGAACGCACTTGCCTTGCAGCAGAGTAAATGTTTGTCACGGTCTATACCTTTCACTCTGTTCAATGCTGCTTGTGTTGATGGCCATGATTTCCATTCCTGAGGAGTTCCTTACGCAAGAAGCAGCTTCACAGAAACGCAACAACTTCTCCTCAGACTCACTCATTTTTCAATTTTGATGGGCTTTTCAAATTACTGAACCTTTTTTCTGGTACGGACCGACATTCACATATCATCTACACAAATACGCAGGCTTTGAAGCTCTATGTGAATGTTGTCGTTCTCACCTGTCTCTTCACTCGCTCGTAGTGGATGGCTCTTCTTGGCTTTTCTATCTATGTACTGTTGAGTGTACTTAGGAAAGTTCTTTTTGCTGTAGCTGGCTCCAAGAAGCTTTAAAAGTGATCTTCTCTGAAGAAACCTCACACATGTTCTCTGAAAGATGAGCATCTTCAAGCGCTGTCTTCAAGCTGAGGCCAACCTACTCGTACGCTGTGGCCTCGATCAGATCCTTCTTCAGTCACTTCTTCAGTCACTTTCTTCTCTCCCGGTAAAAGAATTCGCGAATGCCGAGTGAAAAAATTACGACTTCTTGTTCTTAAACGAGAGGAGGATTACCGCTGATCGTAGTGCTGGCTAAGACTGTAAGCTTCTTCTTCAACATCTGCACTTCTCCATTGCGAAAAATCGAAAAAATAACTAACCGACTCCGATAAGCTGGTCTTCTCCTTGTTCTCGTCATCTCTGCAAGTGTCTCCTATTGTTCACTGTTTCAAAAGCAGTAAAAATTTACTAGTGCCTCTTCTTCCACCTTTTTCTTCTTTCTCCGTCCTGGCGAAAACAGAAGCTTGCTCCGAAGCGATGAGCGGCTTTTCCCCAGAGGAAGGGCAGGAGGGTGCTGCTGCACGGAGTGAAGAGGAGGCCATCTTAACTGCATTAGCTGATGGGATCGTGGGAACAAGTCCTTTTGATGCAGCAGACGGCCAGGATCAAGATATGAACGGTGTGGACGGCGCGGGGGGAAATTTAGAAATATGGCATTGGCATTCACCAGAAGTCCATTCTTCCAGAATGGCTTGACAACATCTTGGTACGACCTCCTTTTAATATTTATAAGTACTTAAAATTATAAAGGGAATATATTGTTCTGAAGATGGAGATCAACATCAAGATAGATACTCCCTGAGGATGGATTTCTCATTTCTGGCGCTTACTTCTAATAGAAGGCGAAATGCTGATGGATGCTGGTGATATGGAATTTTTCGAAGCGTGGCAACAGGAACAGGCACAAATGGAAAATAATGAGCAGCCCCGAGCAGTAGTTTCGCAGCAGCAAGATGACGAGGAGAATGCTGATCATCCTGACCAGATCAACGGTAGTGAGGAGGACCCTTCAGCGGATTTTTTTTGCGACATTGGAGCGCCGGATAGTTCCTCATTGTTTGAGGGAGGTACGACCGAAGATGTTCCTGCGGATGGCAGTGGCGACATTGGTTATGGTCAACATTTTGATTAGATCGTGTCCATCTTTCTCGGCATCTTGGTCCTCTTTATTTGTTTCCCTGTATTATTTCTTTATTAATGAAATTGTTTCCCTGTATTATTCCTATAATGAAATGATACAAGGGTTGCAAGATAGGGGTGGTCAAGATGAGGGGACCAGGATGCAATCTAGCAGACTCTAAATTGGGATGCAACAGGAAGGAGAGGAGAACAATGGGAGCATAGGGAACATCTTTGGAGGAGAGCAACAGGACCAGGAACTTCAACATATTACAGGATTAGATGAGCAGAATACAACTACTGTGCTTGGCGCCGAAGCCGAACAGCAAGTAGCACGAGGACTAGAACAAGGACTAGATCATGACAATGCTCCTGGACTAGATCACCACAATGAAGATGTACTAGATGATCTTAATATGCAAGAACTAGGAGTACAACAACAACGACAAGTAGAACAACAACAACAACAACAAGACCCAGACCCAAATGAAAACAAGAATGTTGGCCTTTCATCCTCTAGTACTCTGGAGGACTTAGTTCAGACTGTTGACATGTTTTTTCCGCCGGATGAAGGCTTAAAGGTGCAGCAAACGACTGTGGAGGAACAACTTGAAGCTGAGTTTCCCGACTTCCAGCCGAACCTGTTGCGATTTCCTGCTCGTGAGCGTGCTGGTTCTAGTGGGAATGTAGAGTCTGGACCGACCTCCACGGGAAGATCTGTTTCTCCTACTAGAATTACAAGTTCGCGTCAACAGTGGGAGCGCTTTGATTGGAAAGATTGCCGCACACTGACAGACTCAGTGGGCTACCAATTGAACCGCTTAGCGCTTTATCGTTACGACTTCCCCTAATCCATCTTCGGAAGCATCGTAGCGACGTTTTCAAGGGGAAAACAGTCTCAGGATGGACTTGGAGATGGACGATTAGGGTGAGCTCTAAGATGGAGAACGATTCGGGTCAGGCAGCGCAACTTCTGTAGATTCTGACTTCGTCAACACGCTGATATCCGAAGTGGACTGCAAGGAGATGCTACACGTGCTTTTCTACATGGATCACGATGAGACATCGCGGATTCGAGATAGTCTGTCTGCCCAAGAGCGCCAGTGGATGTTGCAGCTGACTTGCGGTGGAGCTGCCAGTAGGCGGCGCATCAAGGCGAGTAATGCGGTGATTAGCTTAGGGCAGTTGTACCAAGCGATCCTGTCGGTGTGTGAACGCCACAAACTAGGCCCCGCGGTCGAGTTCTATTTGGCTTTCATGGTACCAACGGAGTACGTACTTCCGATCGTAGCGTCATTCGGCAAACACTTCGATCGCATCTTACAAGAATCGACTTTGCAGCAATCTATTAAGGCTTACCGTAATTGTAAGCAGTTCATTCAAGATAAATTTTCTAGGAGGTAATTAACACGCTCTAATAAGTCTGATGCAGCAGACATGATCCCGATAAGCCAGAAACGAGACGCAGTAGCGTCTATCATCTGTCAGCGATTGTTCCGAGCCCAGCTTCCAACGCTGAAGAACGCCAACGCTAGCACCTCGACAAGTTCCAGCACCTCTTGTTCCTCTAGAGTAGAGTCTCATTTCGGTATGCTGCATTCATTGGCAGGTGCTGCGCCAAAGGGTGGCAACACAGCAGGTGGCGGGGGGAGTACACCTGGAAACGACATCATCCTGGGCAGCGATCCTATGAAAGCGGTCGTGCAGCTGGATGAGAGCGGTCGAGAAGTCGATGCCTATCGCATTCCTCTGCGCCTGTCGGCTGAAGAATTTATCACCCTCATTCCCGAAGACCGACAGCAGAGGTATCTGGCGGATGTGGTAAACGCAAGAGAGCGCTTTTTTTCGCCTGCGTCGGTCGCCGCAAGCGGAGTACCGGTGGAGACGGCTGGGACGAGGGTTTTAAAACATCAGATGTTAGGCATCGAGCGGTGGCGCAAAGGCAGCTCCATCACGCCACAGGAAAGAGCGAAATACCGAAGCCAACTGCAACAACTAGGAGAACGTGAACGTGTTGGTAATAGTAGTATGATGAGTTCTTCGGCTGTCACGCATTTGAATCCGACGCTCGTGGCCCCAGCCGCATTCTGGACCCATATCGAGCGGGTACATCAAACAGCTGCGCAACCGAAGCGGCTTCCACTCCTCAAACGAAAAGACAACAAGACTTCTGTAGGATCGTCGAATAATCATATTAAAACTGGAGCTAGCACTACAAGCACAGCAAAAGCTACAGCAACCGGCAATATACCTCCCAACACACTTGATAGGTCCTCCTCAGGTGCAGCTGGAGGAGCTGGTGGTCCCCAGGGCAGAAGTGCTATCCACATGACAAGTAGTAGTACTATTCAAGGCACATCCGTTAAGGAACTCAGTGCTGGTAATACTTCTGGTGCTGCGCCACCTGGTTCGACAACAACGAGTGCGGCTTCCCTTCCTCGCGATGCTGCATCTTCGTCGGGTGAGGAGAGGCAGGAAGCAGAGGCGAGTGAACAACGTGGAGGACCTCGACCTCTACTAGAGGTACAAGAACTTCTACAGGGAAATAAGACAGACACTAAAACTAGTGGTATACTGCCCCCACCTTCAGCACGTAGTGCATCCGCGTCGCCGACCAGTGAGCAAGAGGGAACAAATAGAAAACTGACAGGACCAGGAGTGCCATCGCCAAGTGAACACGTAAATGCGAGCGGTCACGGTACAACTGGCAGCGCGTCAACAAGCGCGGATACTGGCCAGTGGGTGTCTAAGCACACTCTTCCCTTTGAGCAAATGATTTTTCCGGAACGTGACACTACTCCGAGTACCGTGGCTTACGGCGACGAGGAGGCCGATCTGCGTCTGCGGAAGTGCCGGCCTTTGAGCGAGTGGAACTTGCTTTGTCAACGTAATTCGCGCTTGCGACTCTTTGGCCGCGTGTTACGCATCTGCGGTGGGCGCAACGGCCAAGTACTCTGCTTTTGTATCAGTCAGTCGTTGTTTGAAGGCCACTTGTTCGCTGCCCTAGCGCGTTGGCGCAGTATCAAAGAGCTGTGCTCAGCAGACCACAACAGCGTCGATTTGAGCCGAAATCTGCGTTCGGGCCCATTTGTTCATACAGATGAGGAACCGATTCTTTATGGCCATCTAATGACAAGGCCGAATTCGCAATCTATATCAAATCGTTCTTAAGTAGCAGGTGTTGTTCTTCTAATCCAAAGCCAAATGGCTCCTGGAACAGGACATTATGTCATAATATCTATATCAAATCGTTCTTATAAGTGCAGCAGGTGTTGTTCTTCTTGACCTTAAGTGCAGCAGGAGTTCACGCAAATCGTTCTTAAGTAGCAGTCTTCTAATCCAAAGCCAAATGGCTCCTGGAACGCATTTCGGCTGTTGGCAAGCTAGTCGCGTTCTCTGTCGCAGAAGACCGGAAGACGGAAGGGAAATTTTATTAAGGGTAGGTTAAAGGTGCTTTTCTTACCGCTTTTTATGCCTCTCTCCCTTAGGATGAGAAAGGCATAAAAAGCGGGGGAACCCGCGAGCACCAAAAACCTACCTCTAATTTTACGCGGAGGACGTCGTTTTCCTGGATCCTGAGAACTACACGGACTTGCCGACTTTGAAAACATCAGCTTGGGAGCAGAGGCTCAAATGCGATCCCTTACCAGCTCAAGAAGAAGAACACGTAGTTGATGTGGCGCTTCATGATCATATATCAGATGGCGCTGTAGCGGAACACGAAGAACGTGGTGGAGCTTCACCATATTATAGGAAAGGAGAGAAACCATCTTCAGCGATTCACCATCAAAAAGGACCTCTTTTGTCGAAAGTTATGGAAGATGTGACATCGAATTCCGAATGGTATGTTGTTCCTGCTTCTACAAAATCAAAATTTTGGTAGGCTGATCTTCTAAGTAGACATAAGTACTTCAAATGACAGCATGGCCATGATCTTGAACATCAGCATGCCCATGATCTTGAATATCAGCTTATCTACTCTCTTAAATACACGAGACGTAGTAAAGCAATCCAAGAACGAGAGAAAAAATCGAAATTTTCCGTTCTAATCTGAACAGCGGCGCCTCAACTGGTGGCAAAAACAAAGAGGGTGCCAAAGGAAAGGCGCCAGGAGGTAAGAACTGGAAAGGGTCACCGGCTTCAGGGTCACCGCCTTCGGGGTCGCCGCCTTCAGGATCTTCGAGTGAAAACTGGAACGACGTTGGTGTTATACCGTCCTTTTCGCCCATACAGACGCCGCTCCAGAGTGCTAGTATCCCGCACCAGCAACACGAGGACACTCCACATCAGTTACGGCTTCCCCTAATGGTCCATCTTCAGAGAAGTCATCCTAGGAGAGAGAGAGAGACGTTTTCAAGGAGCAAACGCATCCAGGATGGTCCTCAGGATGGATAAGTGTGGGCTCTAAATCAGGTGTTTGATGAGGGAGAAGGCCGTGTTCATAAAGGAGCTGCAGCTGCCGTTGGAGTTGATCCTCTTATTTCCCTGGATATTAATAAGGCTAGCTTACAGGCGTTCACGTTCCCGTTTGTTTTGCCGCTCTACTTATAAGCGAGAGAGGCATAAAACAACCGGTTAGTTTTTACCTCTAAACCTTAGGTTTATCCCATGAAACAAAACAAATAACGCGGGAAGCGAACACCAAGAAAAGCCTACCTCTAAGGATATGATGAATAGCAATGACGGCCCTGCTGCACCGGGAAAGATCCCGCAGATGCACTCGCATCCGGACCACAGCGACTTTAGGAGCCTCGACGACTGGGCAGCGGAATGCGCTGCAAACTACAATCTGCGACTCCGTGGGAGCTTGGTTTTATGAGAAGAATAGACTGGTGTCATAGTCATCTATTACTCTCTAGAAGTCTAGCAAGAAGTACACTTTTTCATGTGAAAAATTCTTTCACAACTTTATCATAGAATAGTTTTCATCGATGTTGATAAGTAGCAATGACATACATTTTATTGGCTATCTAATGGACTGTTGGTTCGATCCTGTTATTATTTTTTAGTCTCCCTCGATGTTACCGTTACTATTCCTGCTCTCGTCCACAAAGGCAGTCGTTCCCGCTTCATGAAACCGTTTCAGGGATACGCAAGGATACGGATTTCTACGGTCCTCGCATTTTGATGGAACACTATATGCAGCTCTCACACGATTTTGGGCCATCAAAACAATCCACGCTTGGCGGTGCAAGGGAGTTGTAGACGTATTTATTTCTCATTTTTGTTGTACTTATCATGTACTTGTTACCATGTTGTACTTTTCATGTACGTGTCACGTGCTTATCATGTTCTTGTCATGTAGAAATAGAGGCTCATGATCTTATCTTCGGGGAAAAGACTCAACGAATCTTTGACTCTGTTGTATAGTGGCGCTTCTTTTTAACAACTTGATCCAACACCTTTAATCCAGACCGGCAGTACCTTCCTGACGAAGGAGGAAGAGCCAGATATTGGCAGGTGGTTGACGTCCCAATTAGACCACGCGCCATTGAGCGTGAAGTTTCGAGTGGAGAAGGACCGAAATCTAGTCGGAAAATTTTTCGCCAACCAAATCGAGTTTCTAGATGCCTCCCTGTCTTTGGAAGATGCCCTCACTGCTGGTGGAACACAGCCGCGCGCCGAATTACAAGGGAAGGGTGCTGGCGTTTTGAGCATACCGTCGTCATCGTTCGATGCTGACCAAGGTGGGAAGAGTTCCGCATCCACATCAAAAAATTTCTCTGGTGGTGGTCCTCGAGGCAAGCATCATCAAGAACGTGTTAATCAACATGGAGGGCGTGCGTCGTCTTCCGATCATCACGGTGGTTCCAATTACAAGGGAGGTTCTGCATCTGGTGCGTCGTCGTCAAAGGGGCAGCACTCCCATGAACGTTCTAAAGGCCCATTTGCAGAGGCCTCATGCAACATTAAGGCTTCCACAAATTCAGCTTAAAAGGTATCTTTGACATTCTTCCTTGCACTCAGCAAGGGGAAAATAAGGGCTAAAGATGCACCTAAAGAAAGATGAATTTAGGTACTATGGTCTAACAGAAAGGGTAAAAATACCTCCACTACCAGTAACAGCAAGAGCAAGAGCAACCAGCACAGGGGCAAACAAGGTTACCACACTTCCAATGCCGGTTACCACGACAATGCGAATTCCAGTTACGACCACACCAATTCTAGGGAGGCGCGTCATCACGATTCAGGTTTTAACTATGAACATCAAAACGTAAACGACGTTGCGGGCAGTGGTTCTTCATCGGTACGCCACAAAGGCAGTCGCAAACCCGGTAAATCCTTTGATGGTGTAGTGCGACACGACCATGATCAGAGGAATTGGAATGCTGGACCCGCAACACATAAGGGCGGCTCTAGTTCAACAACACACAAGGGTAAATTAAGGCTCAACTTTCAATGGTCATCGGGGTTGGTCACTGAGATCGAAGAGGCGACCCCTTATGAGAGAACAGGGGAAAACGAAGGGAAAGGGGAGACCTTCTAAAAGGGGGTCGCTTCCGTTCAGAGTCATGATGACCAATGAGTGCTGCGCTTTAAGTAAAGCAGGTAAACAACATCATCCATCCACCAGCTCAACATCTGGAAAAAATCACAAAAAGGGGAAATCGTCAAGCGGGTTTGTTGCTGGAAGTCGCCCACCGTACTCTGGTGGTGCATCGGACCACCCTTATAGCAGTGGACAGGGTATTAATCATGCACCGAAACGACGCAGAGTAGACGAAAAAGGGGGTGGTCAAGGACTAGGGGCAAGTTCGTTATTAGATAACATGGATGAAACAACCCGTCGTGCACTGGAAATCGGTCTTTCCATCATGAAAGGGGGTCCACAGCGACAATATTGAGACCACTAGAGGACCTTTTAGTTTTAGCTTACCTCTAGTGGAAGCTTTACAATATTGAGACTAGAGGACGTTTTAGCTTACCTCTAGTGGAAGCTACAACATGTTAAATTTCAAGATGAAGATCGGGGCGGTTGTGCAGAAGAAGTTCTCGTAGTACCACTTGCTGTCTTCTAGTCCCCTTTCATCACTAGAAGATGATAGGGGGAGAGGCGGAGCAGTTCATCGTGCCGCTATTGGGTGATACCCTAGTGGAGTAGTTTGTACCTTTGCAGAGGAGCTATTCCTTGTATCAGAAACGAGATGGCGTTGACAATGACGACGATTTATTGTAGCTCCTTGAACAATCAAGAAGTTTAGTGTTTTAGACTGCGTTCCGGCATCAAGAGCGTCAGTGGCACTTGACGGCCAGGCTGGCATTTTTGCTGCGTTATACTGTCAACGGGGATCCTATCGGATCACGAGGATCACGACGGGAACTCAGAATTTTGATGAGCTCTTCGTGTAGCATGGTGAGAGCTAAATGCGTTGCTACATCCACCTATAAAATATAAATAAACATGATTCAGGGGAGACGAGAGAGAGGACAAAAGTAGGAGTAGCTTGCCATCTTTTCTCATTCATTGGCTTTCATAATTATTCTATTCTTTGAGTATATTGAGTTTGTATTGGAGACCAATGGGACAACTCGAAACGGAAAATGTGTGTCAACAATTGTGGTTACGGAGAAGAGAATTATGTAGATTTTAGAAGAAGAAGTAGTACTACACGACACAGCTATTGAATTATAGACTACGGAAAAATATGATCAAGATTCAAGCTACTTGTATTCATCAAGAAATTGAAATTATGTAAGAAGAAGAACAAGTCCGAGTTGTAGATTTCTTCATTTGTACAACAACTAATGGGCAGCTGCATGATTCGTTTGAGTCGCGTCCAAGTAGGATCAGCTCAGAAAGCACTGGCTGCTGGCGTGTTTTTGCATTCTCGATATCGTCCTTTGCTTGGCACAGTTCGTGGAGTGTCAGCGCGAGGCCGTGAACCAGGACTAAGTGGAAGTGTGGGAGAAGGATACGAAGAAAGAGGTAGTGGAGCGAGCGACTACGAGGACGAGAATATAGGTGAAACTACGTCGCGTGGAAACGAGCAAGCTTCTTCTAGTGGTCAAAACGACCTTGCTGGGCAGCTGGGTGTGGAAACTGAGACTGAAGACAATTACACCTCCACTGGAGGAGGAAATAACAAGAACGAAATATATTCTACGCAGAAGTGTGATGAACCACGGACGAGGAGTGCTGCTCGATCGTCCACTCAACAAATTGCCGGACGAGAGGACCAAGACGCACACACTAGCGAGCAAACCTGTGATACACGTCCACTGCGAGAAGGAGGAAAACCAGTAGGAGATCATCTGCATCTGGAAGCTGACACTAGAAGCATTAACCCGTCTATGAAAAAAAGACCACGTGGTCTTCAGCTTGAAGAGCAGCAAGAAAGTGTTGTTGAAGAAAACGAAACGAGCAGAACGAAGAGCCCCAGAAAGATGTCGACGTCACCTTTCTCCCGACTTGTCGATGCTTACGACTTTGTGCGAAAACACTACACGGATTCACCTCAAGTAGTACCGAGATTCCAAGACAGCGAGAGCAACTTGTCACAAGCAAGTCTCAATCGGCAGATGCTAGAAATGTTGGAACTCTTATGGCTTTCCTTTGTGAATGCACTTGAACGACAAGAGTCAGGGGTCAGTGGAAGAAGTTGTATCGTTGAACATGAAGGGCTTTCTCTAAGTACTATTCATCTGTATGAGACTCCGACTCCGTCTGATTAATACATCTGTATGAGATTCTGATTCCGTCTGATTACTTAATATAAACCACAAGTTCATTTACATTTAGTAATGCAAATCGTTCTAACTTTTGCCCCCGGACAAACCATCGCTGACTTGGGCTCTGGGTGTGGCATCACCGCCAATGCATTCGCCGCCTTTGGCTGTGTGGTAGACGGGTTTGAGTTCCACAAGAAGTCCACTGAAATCAGCAACCAGTTCGCTCATAAGCTTCTAGGAGAAACGCTGAAGCTTGTCAGGAACGAGCAGGAACTACAGGAACGTGTGCGTTTCTTCCCAGGAGCAGTGATTATGAACATGATTCAACAGCAAAGACTTTATGAATTTTGGTAGGCCTGGAAGTCGGACAAATCAAAATGGTTGTCCTTTGGTCAGTCTATCTCTATAGTAGCTGGTCGTCTATTTCTTGGCATACAACTGTACTTCTGACACGGAGTAAAACACAGCTGTTCTTTGCCCTTCATGAAAAACGACAATCTTCCGCGTGACAAGCAGTATGACAGGCTGCATGGCGGCTACATGATGAACGCTGCGAATGCCGAAGCGTATGCGCGTGAAAATCTGAAGCCAGGTGGCATAGCAGTCCTCAATGTTGGTGGGGATGCCTATCTTGGAGATGTCTACATATTTCGCAAAGACGCAACTACAGGTAAGGTCACACACACAGCAACAGACATTGGTGTGATCTTTCAGCCTGATGCGAAGCCTGGTAGAGAACAGCAAAATGATACTAGAGGGCTAGTTGGTTGCTAATTTCATCATCTTCATGACATTGGCAACGTTTGTCATAGACTCTTCAGTCACGTGTCAAGATATTGTGAAAGACCTCCACAGAGACCAAGATGATACTAGACCTATCCGAGAAGGATCCTGTTCTTGGCCTGCCTTTTTGATACATCTAAGTATTGACCCCACAAAATTTTTGATTTCAAGACCATGGGTGAGGCAGCACTAGAAAGCTGTTGTAGAAGCTTTACAATCTGGTTGTATGCGAGGCACACCTTGCCTACTATGCCGTTTTTGTCTCCAGACGAGTTCAAAAACAAGAGTGACAGAGGTAGAGAGAATGAGAGAATGTGTTGTTGTTGTGAAATCTCAGACCTTCAGTATAACGTGCTTCAAGTATCACGAAGCTGTCACCCAGGATTCAAGATAGTATACTTCTACATGGATGAAAGACGAGATGATCTCAACCTCTGCACTTTGGATGTTAAAAGCTCTTGTTCTTCGTTGTTGCTTCCAGAAGGCAGCTCTTCATTCCTGCTTTCTACACCAATTTTCAGTCTAATCTATCGATCCCAACATTGAGAGCAATATCTCATGTGAGGAAGGACGATAGGTCGTTCTTCTAGTGCTTAGGTTTTCCCGTCCCTCACTCCCCAAGGCATCCCTCAATCTTTCTTCGATAAGTGTTCTAACTGCTGTGTTGCGAGGAATTAAGCGAAGCTGTGTGAAAGCTGCTCCTGTCTTCCCCTTGTTTACAACCTTGTGTCATTCATATAGCATTACGATTTCGATCTTCCAACCGGATTATCGCATCTAGTATGTTATCAAATTTTCCTGTGATTTTTAGTTACTCACCTTGAAGTACCACCTCCAGAATCTTTTTCCTCGCATCTCTTCCCTCATCACGCATTTTCCAGCCGTTCCATCACCAATCCATACCTCTCCATCCCCCCACCAGCGAAAATGTCGTCGTCTATTCAATTTGCGCACTGGTTTTTCTGCCATGTTCGCGACGACCCGTGGCGCCTCCTCAGCTTTCTCATCCTACTCTACGTAACTGCAGAATCTCGTGTTCAGGCCTCTCCCGGACAAGGCAGTGAGCGGCTTTCCTTGCTACGCTCAATTTACGGACTTTCCTATTAGTCAATCCATCTACTGAAGCATCATCTCCTTGAAGCTGCCTCATTCTTTCATAAGGAGAATGAAGCACCAAGATCATGCTTGCTTCTCACAGGATGGACGACAGGGGTCTGTGAGCTCTAACCGATTCTGTTCACTCCTCCGAAGACATTTGTCGCGCGTTTTCGTGGTGTATTCGGTCTTGGTGGGGATTCAAGTTCAACAACAGTGAGCAGTGGCACTACGTCTCCCGGCCCCGCATTGAATGAATCTGCTGCATTGGCACGTCGAATCTCGCCAGTTCTCTTCATCTTCGCAAGCGGACGCCTGTCAATTCTAGTGCGCTTCTTGGTGTTGAAGCGGCGTGACCATGGTTCCTTGCTGCAGTATGTTAAGGCTGTAGTATCATGTAAAATATCTTCTGAAGGCTCTTCACAATGAAGGTACAGAATAGTTGAAAGGCCTCAAAAACGTTCGGATAACTTAAAAAGAGGCTCCATGACCTAAGGATCTAAAGAGTCTGAGTAAGTCAAAGTAGTCCACTACCTTCTCATATTTTCCTGCTTTTCATCTAAGTCCCTTCGCAAAGAACTTGTGAATGGCCGAGTAGTACCTTTCCTACGTCGTTGGAATGTTCTGGGGATGCGCAGCAAGATCGAAGGTGAAATAGCAAAAGTGAAGAAATCTTTGGCTGACGAATTAAGGCTGTACCTAATACATCTTTGGACGCATGATCCTTGAAACGTCTCTTCATGGAAGTAGTAGAGTATCCACCTAAGGGAATAATACGCTCTCCCCCATACTTATTCTCAAGGATCATGCACTTGAAAGATGAATTGCGGACAGCTCTAAACGAACTCGCCGCCGGAGTATGTCGCGACGTCGTTGGTTTTGCGACGCTACCGCGAAAAGGGATCCGGGATCCGAGAGCAGTTGTAGCGAATTTGAGGCTGCGAAACGCGAAGGATCGGCCACTGTGGAACAGTGGCAAAGTCAGCGGCGGCGTCTACTTCGGTGAACGCCAAGAGGATTCAATGTTCGAAAATAACTCAGAACGTTTGTTGGATTCAGTTTGTAAAGCAACTACCGACGGCATCGATAGTGCCACGTATCCAGGTTATGAACCCAGAATGACGTCAATGTTCGAAAATAACTCAGAACGTTTGTTCTTGGTTTTTTCATCAAGAGAAGATAGAACGCTTTGTACTCTAGCTCGTCGTCTAACTAAGTAGACTATTTCAGCAACAGTAGGTCGCACTACATCTCTTCAATAACATTACAACAGCCTAATCGAAAACTGAAAATAGCCGAATTACTGACTGAAATAAGAGACCTAGTCTCGACAGGCTACTCTTTCTTGTTCAGTATCTCGGTTCTGCTCGTATGTTAATACTCGGTTATTTCAGTTTTTCGAGTAGCTGTATTTGTAAAGCATCTCTCCTGGTGCTCATCCTAGTTCTAATATCCCGGCGACTTCCAAATGGAGTACGCTGAAGCCAAGGACGACAGCCTACATGGATCAGGGAACGCCTCATGCTCTTCAAACTTAGAACAAAACCTGGATAAAAAAGTGGAAGTTTTCAAGATCTCAACAGCGCCAGATGGCCTGCAGCTTGCGGAAGCACCCACTAGTGGCGCAACATGTGGCGCGACGTCATCAACTTAAGGCTTTGAACAACAAGTCATGACTCTTACAGTTCGAGTATTTTGAAGAACACCAGTGACTTTTACTTCTAGTTTAGACTTACAATGCCTTAGTCATCAATCTAGGATTTCATTTCTACTTATCAAATTATTTGGTGTGACGAAATGGATATGAGGGAACGAAAAACTAATATCTAATATAGATCAGACGAGAAAAGTGTAGATTTGCGCACCGTGATGACCGAAGCCTACAGAGAATTTCATCTGGCGAACCCCCTACACAGCGATATCTTCAACAACTGCCGACAGTTGGAAGCAGAAGTCATCTCCATGGTCAAGAATCTTTTTGGAGCGGGGTACTTATATTTCTTGTAGAGGAACCTGATACAACTATATAATTTATTTCTTTTAATATAGAACCTGATACATTCTTTTAGAACCTCCTGATACAACGAACTACATCAATCTGAATTTGATGTTGAGTTTTGATTGTCTAGGAGATGGATATCAGAATAGGGGTACTATTATAGCAACTTCAATCTGCTGAGTTTATTTGATTGTCTAGGAGACGAATATGAGGTCTTATCTGGCAGGTGTGGTTCCATGACCACTGGCGGAACGGAGAGTATCCTTATGGCAATGCTGGCCTATCGCAACTGGGGTAGAGCAGAAAAGGGCATCAGTAGGCCTAACATCGTCGCACCCATTACCGCACATGCGGCATTCGATAAGGCGGCTCACTACTTCGGAATCGTGCTGCGCAAGGTACTTGCATCTATGGAAGTAACAGCTTCCATTTGAAATTGGAACTGATGTTTCTGTTTCGCAATTTTGAAGACGTAGTACCTACGTCTACTTACCTATAATATTAATCCATCGGATGAAAAAGACCACATGGTATTTCTCCTTATCATACTAAAGTAAACTCGAGATACACTACACATGCACATCATGCTTCTAGTGTTTCTTTTTATTGAGGTGGGCCTGAAAAATCCCAAGGTCCCATTACGTGGCGACGACTATTCGCTGACGGAGGGGCGCGTCCATGTAGATGACATCGCCAGTCGTATCGACAGCAATACAGTGGCTATCGTAGGTAGTGCGCCCAACTACCCGAACGGCGCCATCGATCCCATACCTGAACTTTCTGCCCTGGCAGAGAAGCGCAACATTGGCCTACATGTAGATGCTTGCTTGGGCGGCTTCCTTCTGCCCTTCATGCAGGAGGCGGGCGTGCCTGCGCCAGTGGCTTTTGATTTCCGCGGAACGAATACTGGAGTAACTAGTATGAGCGTCGATCTGCACAAATACGGATACACAGGGAAAGGCATATCACTTGTGCTTTTCAAGGACAGCGAGCTGCGATCACACCACTTTTATGACACGACCACTAGTACACGAGTTCATCTTGTATTCTTCATGAACATTCATGAGGTTGATGATCAATGGATGGCTCGGAAAGATTAATCCGAATCCCTGGAAATATCCACATTTACAAGAACTACAAATATTTCTTACCTTCTAAGGTTCCGTCGCCTGCCCTGATTGGACTGGAGGCATCTACGCTTCGCCAACAGTCGCCGGATCGCGCGAGGGGGTGCATGCAGCGACCAGTTGGGCTGTTTTAGCGCATATAGGCCATGACAGATACGTCTCCTTTACTTAAGGCTACAACAAGAAATCTATCTTCACAGGCATCTTGGTCCCATTTTTCAAGGGACAAGGGGACGAAAGATGCCGCCGATGCTGGATTCCTCCTAGTTCTTGTTCTAATTTTCAAGGGAGATCGTCACATGCGCCAGACACATCGCGGAGAGCATCCGCACAGACCCATTTGTGTCGCAGTACCTCGAACACATAGGGCGTGCCGACACGAGTGTGGTCTGCTTTCGAGCAAGGGATAAGACAACAGTAAACGTCTACGCTGTAGGAATGGTCATGAGCAAGAAGCATGGGTGGAATTTGAACAGCCTACAGAACCCAGCGAGCATACATCTTTGCGTCACTCTCCCAGTGGCGCGACTGAGCTATAGCAACATCAAGGCATCCACCTCTACTGAAGAAGACCAAGGCAACACCACAACAAACGCGACCCCAAGTACGACAGCTACTACTTCAATTAGTAGGTCCTCAAGGTCAACTACAGACTCAAATAATTATAGTAGTACTTCTAACAAGGATGAACTTCCAGATGATCCAGCTGCAGCAGGAGAAGCCCAAGCCTCTATTTGTTCATCCGGCTTCACGGGTAATAGCGAAGAGCATCCTTTCATCTGCGATTTGAAGGATTCTATTGCGACATGCTTGAGGGAAGATAAGTGGAATATGGAAGCCGCGATTGGCGTTTACGGCATGACAGCGAGCATACCTGAGTCGGTAACAGGCGACCTCACGAAGGTTTATCTCGATGTCTGTTCGCAGATGCACTAAAATGGTTGTGCCGGAGGTGTCTTCGTAGATGCAGCACTGAGATGCTTGTCCTGGTCTATATCATAGGACGGACATTTTGATTTTTGCTCCAAATAATTTTCAATGTTCTTTAGACCTGCTCCTGCTGCTCTTACTCCCTTGTGTTTTTTTTTAGAGATTTGAAAGCCGCTCAACATTAAATATGATATTCAATGCTCGTTGATGCTTGGCTTGAAACGTTTTTTTCTAACGCCATCTACTATGTGCCGTGTGCAGAGAAGAAGACAACGAACTACAAAACAGTCAACTCACGTTCTCTGACGTTTTCGCTTGTGTTCTGCCACTTCAAACGTACTTCTAGTTGAGTCCTAGAGTCCTCTCAGAAGCAAGAGAACTCAACTATCAACAAGATGATCAACATTTTTCTGAGAATGACGAATGAAATGGAAATGAAAATTATGGATGCTGATCAACCGCAAATCTCATCGATCTCCACGAGTACTAAAAGACTCTGCACGAAGTGATCCTCCTTGTCCGACGCTTGACTGTACTGCAAAAATGCGAACATAGGCACTTCTAGAAGCTATCTATTAAAAGTAGTTATACGCTAAGTAATTGTCAAGGACACCAGAGTTGTCCGGATAATTTGCTAAAAATTTCGGTTTTTGATCTTGATGCCAATTGATTCTTTTAAAAGTTCCACTATGTTGCACATATTGTAGTAGACGTGCGACAGTTCGTAATTCATTCTCTCTTGTTCTTCGTGAATGTTGCCTTGAACCAATCCACGAACAAGGTTTTGTGTGCGAACAATTTACCACATTTAGTTTTACGTGTAATGTCTATTACTTACAGATTTCCATTGCCGCCCATGTAATTGATATTTGATTTTTACGGAGATAATTTGAATTTCAGTTCTTTGACTACAGGCAGCACCTTTTAAATCAAAAAATGAATCGTTTCGGGGCCCTTGTCAGTTCATCCGAGGAGGAGGTGGAGGAGAAGGTCGAGGTGCAGGTGACCGCAAACCAGACTCCAAATAAGAGTAACAGGAAGAAAAAGAAGACCCGCAACGCCTCCGAAAAAACCGATGTTGACGCTAGCAAGAGCGATGCTACACCTGTTACGCCTGTGACAAACGGCAAAGGTGGGGGTGTTGTGTCTTCAGCGAAAACAATAGATATTACGGACCATGGTGCAACGTTGGGCAGCATGACCACTACAGCTAAAAACAATGCTAGTAGTGCTACGGGAAATACCACTGGTGGTAATGCCAGTAGTGCTACGGGAAATACCACTGCAACTTCTGCAGACCAGCCTCAAGACAGCACGAAGAAATTTATCCCTGCTGCCCGCAAAAAACGGAGAGGAAAGCGAATTTCAACACCGTCCCCGGTCCGATGCGGGTCTCCTGAACCTGTGCTCTTACCTGTGGAAGAAGTAAAGACGTCAAATAAATCTACAACTACTGGTGCTAATGTCGCTTCTTCATCGAGTAGCGCAAATGCTTATACGTATGCTGGTCCATCTACTTCAGTTACTAAACCGAGTGCATCTCCTCACGCTGCCGGCAGCACCAATACTACTAGTACACTGATGAGCAGGAACGCATGGAAGCAGCAGCCTGAGGCGAACCCAGCATCAATGAATAAACTTCCATCTTCTGATGCCGCAACACTAGTTTTACCAGAAGAACAAAATTATACTACTTCGTCAAGCAGTACATCAAAGAGAGTGGTAGAAGTAGGTGAACCATCTCCAGCAATAGTACCTAGAACAATCGCATCGTCAAGCAGAACGTCAGATGAAGGGAACCCAGTTGTATCAACACAGGTAAAAATGAGTAGCCCTCCTGTTGTCGATGTGGTACCCAACTTACGGCTATTGCAGTGGAACATCCTAGCACCGACACTTGCCGAGGGATCCGAAGCCGGTGAGGTGGAACGCAGGACCCGGCAACTCGGTCCAGAGTTGTACCTGCGGACGCCCAGTGACTGGAGCGGAGGCGTCCACTATTTCCTGGATGATTAAGGGTTGGAAGTTGGCATCTCTATGACAGTATCTCTATGGTCTCTTCAACTTCAAGTACTTAGGAAAGCCATAGATGATATGCGAGCTACAACTAGATGGGGGCCAACTTTCAACCCCTAAGATGAGGGCGAAGGGCGGACACATCAACACGTGTTTCGAGCTGCCAATGAGGATCTAGCATGGTCACGACGCAAGGTTCGTATTTTCCATTCTTTGCGCGACTACTTCTTCCCAGAATCCCTCTATCCTGCTTCGGGCCCGCCTGTAAGTGCTGGGCACCAGGTCAACAACAACATAGACCACTGCGAAGATTACAACTCCGGCAGACACAACGGAGCTGCTGCGTCCAGATCTGTGTCCTCTCCTGCTGCACTGGATTTTGCGTGTTTGCAGGAAATAGAGGAGCCATTTTACAAGAATTTGATCGAAACTTTTAGATCCGTTGCGGTAGTGCGCCAATGCTTGGAGTCGGTGGAGGTGGATGGGATCTTTTTCAAAAAACGTGGCCATTTCGCCAAGGACGGCTGCTGCATTCTATACAATAGAAGACGGTGGCAGTTGCTCAAGAGTAAGCGGACGAAGTTGATGGACAACGCGATTATGGTGGCAGCGATGGGGAGGTTTCGTCGGATCGTGCAAAACCAGCAAGAGGATGTGATCATAGCAACGACGCACTTGAAAGCAGGCTTTTCAGAAGCCATGGAATCCCTAAGGGTAGAGCAGGTAAAGGGACTCGCATGGCACATAAGCGAGTTTGATGCGGAAACGTCACGAATTTACTTAAGGCTCGTTTCATTAATGTACTAGTAAGAGTAACTAGAGGTAAGTCCATCTGTATCTTGAGAGTTGAGAGACACAACCGTCATGATCTAGATCTTGGAGATCCTTTCTAGCTAGCGGAAAATAGCTCTCAGATGCGTCTTGAATTTTCAGGGCTTTTCCACTTTCTATACACGGAAAATATCTTCTCCTTCCTCGTCTCCACCACAAAATATACATGAAAAATATCTTCTCCTCCAAGAAGTGAGTGGGTCTCCTGAAGATGATGGATCACTTCACGACCAGTGGTACTATGACTATCTTCAAAAATATCGTCTAATCTATGGCGCGAATAAATGTAAGGCTGTTGTGCTCGCCGCGGATCTGAACTCCCACTGTCGGCCGTATGTGAACACGATCACTGTGGAGGGAGACCAGGTGAAAACCTTGCAGGACCCCGTTTTGCCGAGTGTCGTTCCTTTTCTCGAACGGCTTGGCTTTCGCAACGCCGTAGAGTCTAGGAGCGGAACTGCAGCGTTGAATATATGGCTAGAAGATGATTTTTCTCGTTAGAAGGAACAATGTTTGCAGTCAGAGTGTGTAAAAATTTGCTTAGCTGAGGAGAATATGGCAAACTCGGTTTATTTTATCAAGCCAGGAACAATTCATTACCGTGAAGGTGAAATACAATAACTCTGTATGATGATGAAAAACTAGCTCTAAAAACTCCAGCATCAACCGAAGACACGTATCCCGCATACACGACGTGGGCAGGTTGGATGGACCGGGACGTCAAAGCAGTGCTTGATTACGTCCTAGTCTGGCGTCCCCCGAGTCTGAGTCCCGCCACGTCGACAGGCATTACCGACATCAGTAGCTCCTGCTTTCCTCACTTACCTCCACCAAAGAACGATATTATTAAGGGTAGGTTAAAGGTGCTTTTCTTACCGCTGTTTATGCCTCTTCTAAGGGGGAAAGGCATAACAAGCGGGGTAAGCGTGCACCAAAAACCTACCGCTAATATTGATACTAACCAGGAGCATC
Organism: Amoebophrya sp. A25; assembly: GCA_905178165.1. NCBI lineage: Eukaryota > Dinophyceae > Syndiniales > Amoebophryaceae > Amoebophrya > Amoebophrya sp. A25. The sequence continues at coordinate 206,729 of CAJINU010000044.1, forward strand.
GAAATGTTGCATCAACACTGGAAGTTCCCAGTTTCGCGATAGAATTCGCAGATTTCGCCTCTCAAAAAGTGTTAGACGCGTATGTTGTAGCAAAACCGGAGAAGCTACCGAATCGCGACCATCCCAGTGATCACGTAGCCATCATCGCTAACATTTGCATATAACTCAAGGGTTCTCACAGTCACAACCCGGTTGTATATTTTAAGTACTTAGGAGGTAAACGTGATCATTCATCTGCGAAAGAACCGTGATGGAGTGATGTTGAGAAAGCGTGGAGACGCGGCCGATCAGGTGAAACTCTACGATGCATAAGGGCAGGCCAGTGTGGTCGACATCGAAGGAACTTTTACTCTGGCGGACGTGATGTGTAGTCCCCGTCTTTCCTGCAGATGGATTACGGCTAGTAAGAGGAAGAGAAACAAGGCCTTCGCTAAAAGGATCATGGTGCATGGACTGAGGGTCACACTTCATGGACTTAGGGTTGCAGCTCGTGTACAATACCAAGTAAGGCTTCTAGACAAGGATGTTGGCTGCCTTCATAGGGGTTCAACGCAAAATTGTGTCCACCCGTGAAGTCTGCTCTTCATCCTTGTTGTGTTACATTATAGCGCGTCCGTATATTATAAGATGGTTCATGTTGTTGTGAGATGCACTTGGATTCACATTCTGACACTATGGGGTTGATGGTATAATTGTTCCATGAAAAGTATCATGTTGTACTACATATCGCATGTTGAGTGTGATAGGTTTGTTTTAGGCCATGAAGACTTTTGCCTGGACGAACTTCAAGTTACCCTAGTACACGACCCAAGAAGCTGCATCGGATAGCTGCATCGAATGAGAGAGGACCTGAATCGTCAGGTCTAGCATTCCAATAGGAGAATGATGATGTGGTAGGGGAGAAGTTAGACGAGCTAACAATATATAGCTGGTACGCATCAAGAACTCACAGCATTCAGGTGCGAACCCTTGTCGCATGCTTAGATACGTATGAACGAACGCAAACTAGTACTTCCTGTTTACGTACAAGAAGAGCCAACAAGATAGACGTCTAGAGTAAAAGAGTCTAGAGTAAAAGAGCCATCCCGGTGCTGTCGAAGCAACCGATTGTTTGTGTCGCATGGAGGAGCCTCAAGAATAGGTCTTCTGTTCCCGACTGTCCTGAAGATTGAGTCTGAGTCGGTCATCAGATGCAAAAGAGGGTTAACTAAAACTAATCCGGATAAGCAGGCGGTTTTTATGCACCGACCTCTGCGGAGAGAGACGATGTTAGAAAAACCCACAGTGAAGATTTTAAATCACGATAATAGAACAAGTAGGAGCCAGATCCACAAGCGTACACATCAGTCTTTCTTGTTTTGATAAGCGTGTATCTGAACTCATCGGTGCCTGCTGCTATCAGAGCGAGGATCGAGTCCCGGTAGTACTCCTTTTGATCGTGCTATCAATTATAACCCTGCTCTGTCTACCACGTTTCCTTAATTTCAGGCCATTCTTCGGAGACATCTTTTTTTCAAAAATTTAGACTCCTGGGCTTCGAACAACTACTGCTAGCATCATAACCTCTCAGCGGATGTTCTTCAACTACTCCTAGCATCATAATCTCTCAGCAGACGTTCTTCAACTTTCTTCAACAACTGCTAGCATCATAATCTCTCAGCAGACGTTCTTCAACTTCCTTCAACAACTGCTAGCATCATAATCTCTGAGCAGACCACGTTGACGTTCTTCTTCAATTCAAAATGAGTGTTTTTTATTTCTTGCTGACTGTGCTCCCGCCGCCCCGCTTCATCCTGTGGGGGCTACCAATTTTGATGCTTGCAGCTTGTGAGGTGGACGCGGATGGACAGTCAAGCCGACGTACGCGAACGGAGGAGACACTTCCTACTGCATACGCTACGCTGTGTACGCGATCACATGTCTCCGATTTCTATGCCTTTCTTTTATGTTGCTTGACGTGGCATTTTTGTCAATGTTTCTTCCTGCACAGCCTTCGAACACGAACTACTTGTATGTATTGTCACAGAGTAGCATTTTATGTTGATTATTCCTATTTTCACGGCTTCATTCATCGTGGTCGAGTTTCTTCATCCTCTAAGTCTGTTGACGTTGAATGTGCAGCATCCGCGTGCACTAGTCTTCGTGCTGGCGGATAAGGAGTGTCAGCAAGACACCTTACATCGAGCCGACTTCTTCAAAGAACTCTTTATGCGAGAAGAGTTGTGTTGACATTTTGTATGCGTTACTAGTAGTACTGCATGCTAAGTAGAAGAACTCGCTTGTCCTTGTCGTAGTGCTCTATATTGATTGTTCTTCAATGTTTGTTGCGGTCTCGTTTGTACAAACAACTATCTTTTCATCTAAGAGGCCACTCCGAGTCGAGTTCCAAAGCGGAGATGAAGCCCTCGCTGCCGAACGTATGTATGGACTCAGAGACTTTGTCCCTCTTTTTATCAGTCTAACATCTTTTGGTGTGTAATTCAATCTTGGCCGGATCCCTAACCTAACTTAAGTACCCTAACTTAGCCCAATCTTACCTTGTACAGATGTTGTTGTATACGACCAAGTACGCTTGGTAAGTACGCTAATATGAAATGTGCTTTGTTCTTGTACTAAGTAGCTACATGATTTCATAGTACGGATGGGTGGAATGCATGGCAGGAGAGTCGGAATCGAACCGAGGAGCGTCGTCGCAGAACTTCTGCAAGACCGGCTTCGACAGTTGAATTAAGGCAAAGCCCTCGTGTTGCAACGACGATTTCTTTCCCAAGCCTCATCGAGAAACATTTTTGAGTTTCAGTACTAGTATAAGTGATTTTTGTCCTGACACTGAATTTTTCGTCGAGTTTCAGGACTACTACTAGTATAAGTGATTTTTATCCTGACACTGAAGTTTTCATCTCTAAGCATGACATCAACAGCAACATCTTCAACTGGGGATGCGTCGCACGAAACGTTGCAGCTGGAGATAGACTACCAAGCGGCCGGCAGAAATTCGGACGACAGCGAAGTCGCCAGTCCTCCAGCGGAGTTGTGGGCCAACGTAAATCTCTGGTTCAACAACAAGATGAAAGTTATTCGATTCGCCCTATCGCGGTTGAGGACCAGGTCAACAGAAGGTGTAGCTTCACCTAGAACGCAGGTGCATTATTTATGGCTCGGCTGCGAATACTTATAATGAAGATCGCCAGGAACACCTTACCTCATGCGTAGAAAAGGAGCATAAGCTCAAAAAATATATATGCACGAACTTATAAGTTCTATCGGCCTTGAGCGCTAGCCTAAACCTGCAAAAGCAGACCTTGAGCCAGACCCGTATATAGGCTGAAGATGACCCAGACCCAGATGCGATGATTACGCATGAATATTCGTAAACAACAACTATCGCTGATACAGCTGAGGATCTCTCAAGCACGTCGTGATCATGCGCCAAGGCAAAAAACCAACCCTCCTTAGTCGTCGTGTTGAACACGACTCCTTACTTACTTCTAGGCAAATTGCCAAAATTTGGAGGCGACCTGTCATCTGTTCTAATGTCAACAGAAGGTGTAGCTTCACCTAGAAGAACGCAGGTGCATTATTCATGGCTCGTTTGTGAATAAGTAAATCGGCTGATGACCCAGAGGCCGATAGTCGTAAACAAGCACGTCGTGACCTATCATCTGTTCTCTAACAGAATCTAGAGAAGAAGAAGAAGATCAGATAAACCAGACGAGCAAGAAGAAAAGGGGCGTTGATGTACTTTACGTGGACGCGGACACGATTTTCGTGTCACCGATTTTGGTGCCGTCTAAAACCGAAACCGAAGGGCCGCATATGGCGATGCTACCGAGTATTAAGGGAAGGTGTTAAAAATATTTTCATGTCGATAGTTAATGGGTATTTGATGGCTTGATTCTTGATTTCATCATCTAGCACAGAATGGAGTAGCGGCTGCGTCTGCAGCAAACAACTCAATACTTCGATATTTAGCTCTTGTATTTGTGATAGTCAGTTTTATTTCGCATTCTTCAAAGCTGACGTAACTAAGTAACACGAGTTTTACCCTTAACATTAACACTAACATTAACTACCCACTGATTTGTTTGTGACAGACTTTCCTCGCTCTGTTGCAGTCTTGAATTGATGACCACAAAAGACATCGATGAATTTATACTACTAGGTACTACCTCCATCTGCTGTATCTAAGACCAGTACGCTCCGATTGAAACGGCGGCCGGATATAACCTTCGATCCAGAAGTAGCAGGAGGAGTAATGTTTCAGGGTAGCGTAGTATGGTGTCGAGACTGCGATCAGGAAGTGGTATGGTTTGTTGTTGAGGTTGTGAGTAAGTAGTTAGTTACTAGGTTGTTTCAGGTGTAGGTGAACATGCAGAGGAAGAGCTGGTAGGAGCTGCGAGCTTGAGCGCGAACACCTGCACAGCTCATGGACGAAAAAATGTTTGCTGATCTGTAGCAGGCATGCAAGTAAAAGCTATGCTAAATGTTTCTTTTATCTGGTCTCCTTTAGGAGGAAAATCTAAGTCATGTCATCACATCCGTGTTGTGAATCCTTCCTCCAGGTGTCACCCTATAATGCGTCCTACGCTGGTCCAAAACTCGATGCTGTCTTTCTGGGAGGCTGAGAATACCAGGCTTCGCTTCGTGGACCATGTTATGTTAAGGCGAGTCCTAAGATTGAGGAACTGAGAATTTAATATAATAGGATCTTCTCTATAATTCTACTACGTGATTGAAAATTAATATGTACAACTAGAGAAATTTCTACGTGATGAAAATCAGAATCATCATTTAGATTATAAGTCTTGCTCTAATGATACCGGATATGCGTGCTTTGAGACGGGTGGAACAGAAATTCGGTCGGGGACGAGTAACACGATTGCGACCGCACAGCCATCTCTTTGCTGTTCAATACTTATGATTGTGTTTTAAGTCTCGATTGTGTTTAAACTCTCATCTTCTTCCTGCTCTAAGATCTAGTAGTTTCTTCCTGCTGGTGCTCTAAGAGATCTAGTAGTTTGTATAGTAGTCGGATGTCTGTAGTTTGTCCACGACGACCACGTGGTACAACATGTCAATGCAGGTTTCCTTTCTGTCATCTTATTGAAACCATCGTCCTTGCTTTTTAGAGTGTAGCAGGCAGCGAAGATGTTTTTCATTTTCAATATTTTTGAAGATGTGGCTATAGATATAGTTATATCCGGCTACTCGAATTCGGTCCCATAGTAGAGGTAACTAAGTCTATTTTTAGTGCTGGGTACTCATATCATTGGCACAAAAATATTACCGATCGTTCACCTCTAAAATAGATGTACAACGTCGCCGGCATGTCCTTGGATGCCGAGGGCAAATTTACATTTTTCCGACGTAGCAGCTTCCGCGACAGCGGACGCAGACACCTTGCAGGACTCTACCTTCTCGGAAAAGAGGATATCCTGACAGCACACGAATCTGCTGCATCTGGTGAAGCAGAAGATCTTGGTCTAGGACCAGGTGAGGGTGTAATCGGTTTAGAGGATGGGGGTGCCAACGCACGAGAGGCGTGGTCTGCCAATCTAAGTAGAGGTGTCACTAATGCTGATGTCCGAGCAGCGCTAAGAGGTGTCACGAATGCTGATGTCCGAGTAGCAGTGTCTGCGCATAGTGCACTAGTGTTGCAGCGAGCATGGCAGATAGTGAACGGGCACACTTTTCCTCGAGTGCTGCAAGAGCACGCTTTTTCTGGAGTGAACGACGGGTTTGTTGACAGCACCTTGTGGCCATTGCTCGACCAGGAAAAACAACTAATCGCCGTACCCGATCACGACTTTGTGGATAAAATCAGTCTGGACAGTTTCACCGGTTATCTAGCCGTACAACATTATGGCTGTGATAGTGTCGTAGGTCGTGTAGAAGTAGAAAGCCAAAAGAATGATGTAAGCCATGGAGAAAACATAATCATTGATTGTATATCAAGATGTAGTCGAAAACTGAAAATAGGCGAGTAACAAATACAATTTAACCGAGTATCTGAGATTATATTATTTAGATTACTCGCTTATTTCAGTCAACAAAGTATGGAGAAAACATAATCATTGTATATCAATTATAGCAAGTAGAGCGAGGTTTTGTTCTCGTCATGCTACCTTGGAAACAGCAAAAGACTTGTTAGCTACGCTGATGCCAAGGATGCTCTAGTACTAATAGGAGTAAGTATGATGGGGACAGACCAGTTTCTTCAGCAAGTCTTTCCTTCCTACTAATTCTATGCTTCCCACTCTGATCTAATCTCACAAGAAGCATCTTCCCCAGCCACGTGAGATGACGGATGAGCAGGAGAAGGAAGAGATTATTTCGGGACAGCTGCGGGAATTGCAAGGTATCCACGTACATCTCTTTGGGCGCAATGCGGGACTAGCGCACGTCATTGTGTTTTTCTTCCACCTCTTGTATCGCGCTGGCCGCGACCGTGAGCTCTTCTGCGTCCTACGAGCACTCGCGACAGCTGACGTGACATTACGGCTTCCGCTGAAGGAGCATTCTCTTCCTCAGCAGCATCCTTGATGGCTCTTCTTTTTCTGCTTGAAAAAAGGATGCACTCAGGGATGCTCTAATGACGATAGCTCTAATGACGATTTCGGACGAACAAAAACGGCAAGCACGACCAACACTTCTTACGGCTTCGTTATCATCATGCGTTTTATGCTGGTTAGCAGATTTCGACAAGTAGATCAGAAGTGCTACTTTTTCATACAAGAACTTGCTTCTGCAACTAACTTTAGAATTTGACTTGTTCAAGATGATGATCTACACGGATCATGACTTCCATGATCTGTAGGTGCAAAGTAGATAATTATCCAGGAAAACTTCTCAGACCACAGATGTAGAGTACTTGGCTTCACAGGAAGGAAACAACTCAAACAGATGTAACCAAGAAAAGAGCTAAAGGGCAGTTCTCGTTCTTCTTTCTCGTCCTCTAAAATGAAGCATGGAGTCCCTCACACGGACGCTTTTCCATCTCAGGCAGCGAAGAATCTATGTTTATGGGGCGATTTGCTAGGGCCGGAGGATAAGCGGATGGACGACGCGGAAAACGCTCATTCGGAAATCGGAGAAGTTACGAGTAAGTAGGTGTTTTTTCATAGAAGTAACGAAGCTAGTCTTAGTTGGTCATCCTCATATTATGATGATCATGTTTAAGAACACGTCGGTCAATATGATAGGTTCTCGTCCAACATGACAGGCTTTCTGTTTCCCAACAAGGCTCTTCTCAAAAACTGCGAAAACAGAATGTAGACGACTCCACTCTTATTCATCGTGTTACGACTCTTGTAGACGATGACCCAATATTGAACGCGGCCTCGGTGATTCCGGTGAAGAAAGCACGCGATCTTCTCCGCGAGCGCGTGCCCAAGGCTTTCACGCGAATCAGTGATAGCGTTGAGGCGCTCAGTGTTAAGGCTATCGACATGGAATTTGATCCAGAGTAGGTGTGGTGCTGTAGGTCTGCTTATAAATTGTAATTGATTCATTTGTATTTGAGCCAGAGTAGGTGTACTGTAGGTTGTAACGACTTTAGATCTAGACTTAGTAAATAATTTTGTTAATTCTAGAGTAATCCACCGTTAAACGGTGGAATTCTCTAGAAGATGTACTTAGAGGGCAAGGACTTTTTCTCTTCCACAATAGATATGTTCTATGTTCATCTTCACAAGCAAGAGCAAAGATAGATCTGCTTCTTAGTTGCAGAGCTTTTGTTCCGGGAGTACTTGTACTTCTTGGAATCGATAATTCGGAGAACAAGACGAGGGACGTGTGCAGAGCACTTTCAATTTCTTTTGCTGCTCTAAGATTACGTCCAGGCTCCTTTACCCCGCTGGACATGCTGAGGAGATGCTTGGTCGACTTAATGCGGAACTCAGGGGAGAAAAGCGCGATTCCGAGGCTTTTAAGACGCCAACACTTTGCTTCCACTGATTTGGGTAGAACTACGCAAGTCAATTCATCTTAGAGGACATAGATTGACTCTTTTATTTTCAGAGGTAGACTCGCCTCATCATGCGACTATTACTTAACAAGTATACGTGGATGTTAGAAAATGTTACACTATTCTTTTCGAATCGTATTCGTCGTAAATCGATGAGAACCTCATCTAATATCTTGCCTAGTGGACGAGACGGCGTGGAGGCAGCTAGTGTTGCTTTTTTACAACCCTGCTACCCAGCGGAAGAAGGATTACGGTAACCGTAAAGAGAACCTTACAGCATCGCTTAAGTAGCTTCTTAAAAAAAGTCATCCTAGAAAAAGGATGTCGCTGAAGAGTAGATCGTGTTAAGCTGCGTCGGGCTGTCGCCCCCGTTCATTGTTCGAATCAGTAAGTGTCTCGTCAAGAATGCATGCGCTCTAGCGTGTATGTAGCGTACGGACAACAGAATCGTAGTTTAGAAGAGGACGGATGGGAAGGCATGCTTTTTCTTCATCTGTTTTCGTGATTTCTGGGTATAGTTTTTCGGTCATTCTCGCTACCTCTAAGATAAGTTCGAGGCTGGCTGGCTGCCTACGCGCCACATGTCCTCCTTTGGCAGTTGAGGCGGTGCTGGAAGGCTGCGAGGGCTTTGGTCTTCCCACATACAGATACACGGAAGATGGATGAAAGAAGCGATCATCTTGTTCGCTTGGAGGTTCGTAGAAGATGGGAAAAAGGTTAAGATGATCCTAGTTACTCGTATAGCTACTACGTCGTAGATAAGAAGAAGGTTATGATAATGACTCCTGCGTCTAGTTTCTGATAATATTCATAAAGATCACTCGTCCGTCTATTCGTAATGATCTTACAGTTTCTCACTCATAAAGATCCGTCCACGAGTGCAGTGTCCTGACTTCTTCTACTAATTTTGCATCAGGCTATCGAAACTCGATTAAGTGCTCTTTACTTAGCGGCCCTTGAGCTTGAGAACTCGTGTACAAAGGGAAATGGCAGAAAATCCTTCAGGATGGTATAGCTGCAACCACAGGATAGATATTTGTCATCATAAGTCTATTAATTAGTCAAGAACCAATTTAAAGTCCTAAAGGATTATTCTTTAACCCAAACCCTCTAAGTCTTTGTTGCAGCGGAGGTGCGGAGGGTTCTGAGTGAAATTTTGACTTTGACAGCTGGGGCGCTGGGCACCAATGCTTATGGACTGTTTGTGTGACGGGTTTCTCTTGTAATACTGAGCACTGGATGGGAGGTTCCTTCTTCGAAGTGAAGTGGTCACTCTGTGATACTGAGCACTGGATGGGAGGTTCCTTCTTCGAAGTGAAGGGGTGCCTCTTGTAATGCTGAGCACTGGATGGGAGGTTCCTTCTTCGAAGTGAAGGGGTGCCTCTTGTAATACTGAGCACTGGATGGGAGGTTTCTTCTTCTAAGGTTTTTTAACGCTGCAATTGAACAACGTCTAAGAACCATCTCTATAGAGTACAGGCAGGATTGTCATCCGTCGTCAGTGGTTGGTTTATTAGACACGTATACACAGGACGAACGTGAGGCACTAACAATGATTTCATTAGACATGTACAGTCATGGCGTGGCCATCTCCAGGCATGGCATGGCCATCTACAGTCATGACACGGTCCCAGAGAGAAATGTACGGTCCCACAGAGAGATGGACTCCTACCGTCTGTTTGATCGTAGACTTGAAAAGGTGAAGAATTTGCCCTCATGATACTATAAAGTCTTTGCATTTATTGATACTACCTTCGTTGCACATGGGCCCTCTTATTGAATAGGTCCTAAAACCTGTCTGCATTAGCAGCCTCTGTCTTCATGAACTGGATTCAGGTTTATTTACAACTTTTATCAACGACCTGAGAGTGCGCAGACTTGAGCATGAGCGAAGGAATCCATAGTAGCAGAGGAGCCACGTACAGCTGCTGGAGAGATTACAGTTCAAATGAGCCCCTTACTCCAGGAGAGAAGCGCGTTTCTTCACTTTAGCAAATTATGCGCTATTCAAGGAAAGGCATGGATCTTGCGTAATAAACCTGAGTTTTTTTTTTGAAAGTAAGCAGTAAGAAAGAAACTCTTCAATTTGAAGTTGTGCACGTCCAAAACAACCTAGTCGAACACGCTGTTCACGTTCGAAGAGAGAAAAAGCGACAATTCAGATTTACTCAAGTCAATCCTGTACTGAAAAAATGAACATGTTGGTAATCTTAATCTAAAACCTTGTAAGTCTCGTTTTCTCTCCTCAAAATGAATGAAGATCGTTGTGACCAATTGATAGTGCTTGTTTCATAATTTTTTCTCAACATTACATACAATGCTAAGTGAAGATGAGTTCAGACATCTATAAACTTGACAAATTGTGAGGATGCCGGAGCAGCATTCATTCTGTAGAGCAGAAGCGGGCGACGCCTTGCATTATGCGGCTTTTGCACAGCTGAAATTGATCTAGCAGATGGGAACATGATAAATTGACGCTCTTCACGATAACTTGTTCTACTGCGGATGCACAGTTCTTGCAGTACTACAACTTCGACGTTTCGAGCGAGAAGCAACATTTTCATTGTACAGGTGAATGGAGCTGCGTGATCCTCAAAGGGTCAACGACAACCAACAATCTAGTACTACAGAAGAATCTACTTCGGACACTGGTACATCATAAAGATCCTGAGCAAGAGTTGGGCGGATTTGTGCAGCTATCTCCATCATAAAAGATTTTTGTTGGAAATTAATATAAAGAGATCAAATACGACGAGTTCTACTTGTTGGTGAAGATCTGACTTCAAGAAGTTAGACAACATGGTGGATGCAGCTATCAAGATGGAGGCCACGGAGGTCACGCAACAGGAGGCGTCGGTGGGTGAGGACGAGAACCAACCTGCGAAGGCCAGCGTGATCATTGGTCACAGCGCGGCTACTAGTTCGAGCAATCCCAACTGGGACGCTCTTGCTAGTACGAGCCGAGGCACTGGGGCAGTTATGTCTGTCACTTCTGTGGGTTGTAATCCAGAAGCTATCTTCGTTTCATTTTTCAACTTCTTTGAGAGTGTTGCTTCAACGGTTGGCTAGAGAGCCTCTGCTTTGGAAGTGCTGGAGACTCAGGCATCTTGCTTGATAGACTCATGTTCTCGAAAAACCATAGATCCCTCACTTACCACGTCGCTCCTCTCGACTCGGGACGAGTCTCTACGCAGGGAGAAAGGCGGCACTATAGTGCTCGTCTTGTATGCCGAACTGTCTGTGAATGACGGGCACTAGAAACCAATGAATAGCTTCCGTCTTCTCTAACAAACGCCCTCGCCAGTCTCTACGACTAGCCAGCGGCGGCTCAAGACGAACGGTCCTCGGCAAGACCAAGAGCGGACGAGCAAAAGGGCGACGAAGAGAGAGCAGTTTATGGCGGGCAGCGAAGGCCGGGTCAGCTATCTTGTATCTCGACGCTGCTCACGCGTTGCATCGCGATAAGAAGCGGGAAAGACGTTCAGAAACTTTGGCGCAAGTTTTTGACTCCAAAGCGAAAACAACGACGCCAGCACAGCAGGAGCCATTCGGGTCGGCCGCTGAACTGAATCGAATAGCGGCCACATACGGCTCCTCTCGTTCTGCTAGTAGCAACAGTGACAGTACTGCCAACGTGGTAGAATCCACGGCGGCATCCGCTTCCAGTGGCCATGATGATACGCAAAAGCAAGGTAGTCACTAATAGCTTTCTACAAGCACTCATTGTTCAACTTCTATCCTGGACTCGATACAAAGAGACACATTACTTGGTTACGAAGAAGTATCGCCTATAGATGGTGCCAGCCGGACAAGTATTAAACTTCATCACACTGCAACAACTATCTTTCTACCCAAGAAAACCTCAAAAATATAAGGTAAACCAACAGACGCGGCCGAGGTGAGTCATGGCGTAGGGGATAGCGGGCAAGAGGTATCAGAGTCAGCTTTAGACGCCGACACGCGGAACCTTCGATCCCCTGACCATAACGAGGCTGGTGTCAAAGATAAAGCCATCAAAGCGCCATCCGCTGGAAACGACGCAGGCAACACAAATGGGAACGCTGGCACTTTTCTTATTGTGAGATGGATCAGATGACTGTAGTGCGGACAGTACTCTCTTCAAAAAGGTTTTTCGTCTCCATTTGACTGATTCTACTTCAATCTGACCTACTTGTCAGCACAGTACGAATACAAAACGCCGCCCTGGCTCCGCCCGATCCTCTTGACAGACACCCTCGCAACATCTCCCCAGGTAGTAAAAGAGCCGCCCAGAGCGTGGCGAGCACACGATCAGAAGCTGAGGTCGCTAGCCATACCTCAGAAGAGTCCAAAAGTGGGGCACGTACAGGTGGCAAGGGATATCCCAAAAGTGAACAGAAGGGAGAGAAAGCCCTGAAGGCAGTGGGAGAAAGTGGGTCGCTGGGTATTTCCACTTCCGTCCGTTTCCTAATGATGATGCGCCTTTTACTCTGTGAGTGTTGGATTTGTAAGTCTATTAATCATCAAAATGAAGACTCTCACTTGTCAATCTACAACAACAGGCAGCACGGATCACGTGCTGCTATCGCAGGATACTAGGGGAAGCGGAGCCTCTACTGTCCGACTTGACGAGGCTGCTGACCTAGAGGTAAACGCTGGCAACCATGTCGCCGACGAGGTTACCGCAAGCCATGTCGAGACGGGCTCGGACAGTGTGGACCCAAGATGGCGCGGGATTTTATGGCCTCGATTTCGTGAGTTTGAAGCTGAAGAATACTCACAGAAAGTATGAGGCTTTTGGACTTCTTCCGATATTAGTTTTTGATCTTGGGAGCCTTGTTCTTGTTGGTGCTCGGTAGTAGTTACATGACTGCGCAACCAACTTCGTTTCAGGCACGAAAAAGCCTGAGACTCGTTTTGTATGTGCCAGCCCTGTACAGGCGATTTTCTTATCCTTATATATCGCCTGTAGTTGTGTTGTAGGAGCCGTTGCTCCACTTCTAACATTCGCGACAACCACAGTCACAGCGACGACGCTAGGGAGCCAAATGCTGCGAAAGGTAGAGCCTGGCACTTCGTCCAGAGAGAGCGATAGCTGGGTGCCTGCAGCTGGCAAGAAATATCCCAAGAGTGAACAAAAGGGAGAGAAAGCCCTGAAGTCAGTCAAGGCAAGTGTGCCGCTGGGTACTTCTACTTACATCCTTTTCCGTTTGAAGATGCGCCGTCTACTCTGTGACTGTTGGGTTTACCAATTTATCTCACTCGTCAATCTACAATAACAGGCAGCGCGGACCACGTGCTGCTATCGGAGAATATTATTGAACGCGGAGCCTCCACCCGATTTGATGAGGCTCCTGCTAGCCTCGAGGCCAATGCTGACAGGCCAGCGGAAAACCATCCGACAAAGGGCGCCACAAGTGTTGCACACGATGACGCGGCAAGCTTGGCCGAAACCGATAGTGAGGACCCAAGATGGCACGGGATTTTATGGCCACGATTTCGCTAGTTTGAAACTGAAGAAGACAGCAGCTACTTCTCCTACTTTTGATTAGAATTAGGCCAGCCTCATGCAGTTGCAGCCAAGTAGGAATATGTAGACGCACCACATGAAGAGCGAATATATGAGACTTTTGGACTTCTTCCGACATTAGTTTTTGATCTTGGGAGTCTTGTTCTTGAATATTGGTGCTCGGTAGTAGTTATATGACTGCGCAGCCAGTAACTTCGATTCAGGCACGAAAAAGCCCGAGACTCGTTTTGTTTGTGCCAGTATTATACAAGCGATTTTCTTATCCGTATATATCGCCTGTAGTGTAGGAGCCGTTGCTCCGCTTCTAACATTCGCGACAACCACAGCCACCACGACGACGCTAGCGAGCCAAATGCTGGGAAAAGTAGAGCCTGGCACTTCGTTCGGCGATACCTCAGAAGAGACCACAAGTGAGGCGCCTGCAGCTGGCAACGAATATCCAAAGAGTCAAAAAAAAGGGGAGAAGGCCCTGAAGTCAGTCAAGGCAAGTGGGTCGCTGGGTACTTCTACTCGCACCCTTTTCCGATTGAAGACGTGCCTTTTTGTTTTACTATGTAAGTAATTCCAATGAATTGCATCGAACCAAAAACCTTACCCACTCTCGGAAAGTTTGAAAGTTTGGCAGATATTTTTGGAAAGTGCTTAGTTAGCTTATCAGGTAAGTAAAGTCTAAATAGCTAATAGTTAAGGACTAGATAGAAGACAGGGCCACGGGCTGAGTCGCTGCTTCTGGCGGTCGAAGTCCTCAGGAGCGGGCCTTATGAGCTGTGGGACCTTGTGAGATGGGTCTGGAAATGTCAATGTCTGTGGAATTGGTTGAAAGGTGCGAACTTTCTTCTTGATGATGATGCGGCACCAGGTTGGTGCCGCACATTCATCAACAAGAAAGCTCCTCCCTCCCAATCAATTCTGCAGCCATTTGCAGACCCATCTCACACTTTCCCACGGGTCGCAAGATCTTCTCCTGAGGACTTGAGCCGACGCGCCGTGCCGATTCTTCTTGTGATCCTGTCTATCTAGTGTCTCGCTAGCTACTAGACCTGAAGTAGTTAGTTAAAATCAAGTGCCAGACTCTGCCACCCTTTCAAATTTTCAAGGGTGGGTAAGGTTTTTGGTTCGATAAATTGTTGGACTTGCGAGTCTATCAATCATGAGCATGGAGGTTCTCACTTGTCAATCTACAACAACAGGCGCGGGCCGCGTGCTGCTATCGCAGGATACTGGTGAAAGCGGAGCTTCTACTGTCCGATTTGATGAGGCTGCTAGCTTGGGGTCAAGCGCTAACAGCCCTCCGGAAAGACACATGGGAAATTCCGCCGGAAGTGTTGCAGACGAGGCTACGGCAAGCCTCGCTGAAACGGACAGTGAGGGCCCAACATCATGGGGCGGGATTTTATGGACTCGATCTTTTCACTAAAGAAACTTCAACTAAAGCCATGTAGCCCACTACGTCGGAAGAAAGTGCGACTAGCTTTCTCTAACCTAGTGCGTCTTGTCGTCGCTCGTCCATACCTAGTAGAGGTCTATACTAGACTAGATGTTGCAGCAACAGCAGGTAGATGAGGGTTAGGCGAAGCAAGGTAGCTGGTGATGTATTTTCGATATGGCGCGCCATTGACGGCGCGGCCGATCGCGTTTCAGGCAGGCAATGGCCTGCTACTCTTGTTGTGCGTCTACGTGCGCTTTTTGCTTTGTGTTGATCACTCGTAGTAGCCGTCGCTCTACTTCTAACATTCGCGACGACCACAGTCACAACGACGAGTCTTAGACATCAAATGCTGCGAAAAGTAGAGCCTGACACTTTCCCCACCGAACGAACACCGGCGCCAACGGCCGCGAGTTGGAAGGACTTCGCGCTTGGGCTTTTCCATAAAGTTGCAAGCCTCTTCTGGTCGAGTTCCCCTTCCGCGGATCTTTCGAAGGAAACCGACAATGGCCGCGCAGTCACGGAGTTATGGCTGGATCATTGAAAATAGAGGACGACAGAACGAGTGGGGAGTCGACTGAGATGCAATCTGTAGAAGTGAGTGGCGTTATGCTGGAGAACTCCCCTCCATGTATTATTTTGAAAGTGGAACTTTCATTCTAACTCGATCTCGTGTTTGTTGTTATTATCAAGTGGAATGTGATGCCGCTAATGATAATACGGCTACACCGGGAGCCAGATGCGCCACAGTTCTCGTCTTTGTTGCAGCTGCATATCGATGACTTTTTCAGGAGCAATGAGTTGGCAGAAAGAGTGGGGGATCTGGACGCGAGATGCGCGAACCTAGCAAAGAAAGGAAGGCAGCAGCTTACTTACTTGGAAACGACGCAAGTCCAAATCTCTGCGCCGTCCCGAACAATAACAAAATCAGCAGAGAAGGCTGCTCACATGTACTGCGACTGCGCTCCAAAAGAAGACGAGTTGCAGTTTCAGGCTCCATCATCACCCGTGTCACCTCCGCCTCGACCTCCATCACCACCAGCGCCACGGCCACCGGAAGGCGAACCAACTCCACTGGAAACGCGAGACACATCTCTTCTAGAATCTATTGCGGCGACGGCCCTGGGGGTGTTGGCGACGGTGAGCAACTTCATCAGACGCCCCAGCCGCACACCGTGTGTCTATCAGGTCATTGCCGTGACGGAACGTGATCGGAACGACGGCGGGCGAAATGATGGCGCGCTCCTAGTGCGCACATGGTTCAAGCAGACTACGGCGTCCCCTGTGTCGACCCGTTCGCTGTTTTGCAAAAAATTGCAAGAGGATCGAGTTATGGCTTTCGAGGAAAGCGTAGCTTTTCGCTTAGGCAAGTTTGAGCGAGTGAGGCCATACGAGAACACCTTACCACATGCAACGGGGGCCGCGCATCCTCCACGCGGGCGAAGCCACATTCTCCTTTCCACAGGCTTCCACTCCACAAGCTACAAGCAATTTCGTCTATCAGCAAAGCAAATGGTGAAAAGCAAAGACGTCAGTCCAAAAGAATTGCAAATCGGCAATCAGCAGGGTGTCCTATGTTGGAACACCCCAAACAAACAAAGTAACCAAGAGCCATGCGAAAGATGGGCAAGGCTAGGCAAAAGATCAACTTGCGCCACGAGTAGTACCTTCCTCACAGACACACAATAAAAATCAAACCTACGCCAACGATCTAGGGCGCAACTTTGTTCGCGAGCGAATTGACAATGTGACTTCACTCAAAAGAAGCAGAGCGTCGATCCTCGACGACCCTCCACAGTGCGCGGTAGTTCTACACAGGCTTCAACGGGCAGCAACGAGCTCGACACTGATCACCTACGAAGGCAAGGGTGAAGCAATGTCCTTCCCGAACAAGTCAAGGCGCTACGAAGTAGCGGGAATAATTAAAAATATCCATGCTCAACCGACACAGTCCGACAACTTCGCTCATGTCATCGAACACACCAACGACAGCGCAGGCTTGCCCAGAATCGGCCTTAGCTCCTGCGGTGAGCTACAATTATTGCAAGGCGAAAAAGACGGCTGGGAGTGTTCTCGTAGTCTGCGACTTTTCACTCTGAATCTCAGCACCTTCGTAACTAGTGCCAGAATTTGCATGCGGGGCTGAGGCCCCCCCAGTAACCGACACGATGTTCATCGCCACCAAAATCGCAGCTCTTGACTGCGGGCGTCCGTCGTGCACTCTTGTGCAAAGATATAACGAGCATGAGGACGGTGGTAATTTCTACTATGAGGCCACTTGCACTTGGAAGGTACCGGGTGGCTTCGCTTCTGACTGTGAAGCCTTCACACTGCCAGCGGACAAAGTGAGACGGGTGGGCGGTTCTGGTTGGCTGGGCACCACGTTTAGAAAGTCGCACAAACGCAAGACCGTCAAAAAACTGCCAGCGGGGCTAACCTGTAGCGCCAAGCACATCAACAACAACAGC
Organism: Amoebophrya sp. A25; assembly: GCA_905178165.1. Taxonomy (NCBI): domain Eukaryota; class Dinophyceae; order Syndiniales; family Amoebophryaceae; genus Amoebophrya; species Amoebophrya sp. A25. The sequence continues at coordinate 224,098 of CAJINU010000044.1, forward strand.
AGCACTACACTCAAAAAGAAGCACACGCCGGCCAGGGTGCAGATGGATCATTCCCCCTGCATCTCAACAGTCACGAGGAGCACGGAGACCGCCGACAAGTCAACCAAGCTTGGAGAAGGGGCCGAGCCCCACCTGGTCTGCCGCGGTTGTGTGGTCTCCGAGGTCGGGTCTGGTGGTCTTCAATACAGAAGCCAACGCTTGCTATCGCACTTGCGACACAGAAGCAGCGCGTCATAAACTAGCTTCGGTCGGGTTCTCGGAAGAAGGAACGGAGGCAGCAAATCACTGCTGGAGTTATTATACCAAGCCAAGCAGACTCCTTCGCAAAGAGTAAGACACCAACGCCCACACGTCACAGGATCGCCTAAACATATAACAAATTGAACACTAAAAACATTACAGCGCATCGCCGAGGCTGCTGAGCTTCATAAACAAGACTGGAGAGCTTTAGCTTACAACGCGCCAAAGAAGCGAGAAGGTGACCGAGGCGCGAGCTTTTCGAGGTGGTCAGCAGGTTTCCCGGTTGCGTTTCTTTTGGCCAGAACGTCGGCACTTTCGTCAGCACGCATCTGCTGCGCACCCTTCTCATTTTAGCGGCACGGCCCCCGTCCTTCGCAGGCGCCATATCCATCATCTTACACTTCATACCGTAGGGAGAGCTCAGCGAGGTGCTGCGAGCGCTCACAGCTTTGCTTCATGATTTCGACGCCAAGCAATCAGCTGAAGAAGGTGCTAACAATGTCACAGCGATAGACTACACAACTCACAAAGGCCAGCAGGCCATCAATGGAAACCATACACAGCACCACATCGCGCGCAGCTCTTGCACGCGTTGGCTTCCACGATTCCGCACGGAACGAAGCGCGGCAACGAGCTCGCGAACTTGGTAAAAGTAATTAAATGTCTGGGAAATTGCCCAAGTGCACAGTCTTCGCACAGACAGGGCCACGCTTGTGCGTGAAGAGTCTCGCAGGCACTTCGTCCAGCTCTTTCCGTGGACACATCTCTGGGCTAAAGTAGAACGCAAACTTACAACAACGCTCACCGACTTCATAGGTAGACTGGAGCACAATCCTCAGCAGGTGAGGCATTCTGTGTCGAATCCGAACTGTTTTGCATGAGTTTACATTTCAACAAGGAGCCGCCCACACGTTGCGCGTGTGGGTCTTGCGGATCGGCATAGGGCAAAACATGCTCGGGGGCGACTTACCAACTCAAGACTTTTTTTGCTGGCGCAGCAGTGCGCCCAATCAGACAACAACAGCGCTCATAACTCGGCTTCGTCGTCCTCGTCAACAGCTTCGACGTTCACCAAGAAGAAGGGTCGCACAGGAACCAGCGGTGGGCTATCAGTTCGCGAACGCAAGAGCGAAGTATGCGACATGATTGAAGGCACGCGCTAGCGATCATGCCACACGGAACAAGCTGGACGCAACAAACGGGCCCGGAGCTCGTGGAGATAGCGGAGGGTGCAAGAAGTGCGAGGGCCGTGCTACTCTGTTAGGGAAGAAGTTCAACCGGATGGGAATCAACGTGAGCGCATCCGCATGGGCCCAGGCCCGTCGCGTTTCTTACTTGTTGTGCCCAAGCGGGAAGGAAGCACATAGCAAGCAACATGAGCAACATGGGAACAATCGACCGTAGTCCCATGACTCGCCAAACCATTTAAGAGGCCGCGAATGCGTCAGCACATCCCGCAAGAAATACACGGGGGCGGCCGCTAGTCATAGAATAAGCAGGGCACGGCGATGCTTTCCAGCTCTAGTAGTAACAAGGAAGAGCTTGGATGTTTTAAGCTAGAACGTATCAACAGAGTGCGGCACATTCTCGAAAAAGAAAAGCGCGCCACGTCCCACAGTCGAGGAAAAATGAGCGACGATACGAGCAAGATCGACCCGCGCCAGACGTGGACCGAAGGAAGAGGGTGAAGACTGGCGGCGCGGTGTTCAACGTCAGTGCCATAAGTATTGCCAGGGCAGCGATGGTAATGAGTGTCGGAACTTTCTCAACAACAAGAGCACAACAAGCAAACAGGAGCAACGTGGTAAGTGGGTCACTGACGTTTTTGAAGGGGACTGGGATGGAGTAGATCCATCGCACTGGGACCACAACGCCAACAACTGGGGATGGAATTACCGCACCCCGCCCACCTGTAGCAAGAAGGGCACCCTACTAGAGAAGAGCCAACAAGACAGCGAGAGAACCTCTGCAAAAGCAGCAGCGTGGTCGGTGTGCCGGGGTCCTCCACAGACACGGCCGCGCATTGCGCTCCCGCGTGCGCATGCCTGTCGTGCGACAAAAATGCGGCCCCACCAACCGACGTGTGCGCTTAGACTTACTGCGGCAACAGGGTACAAGCAGCGACGCAATGGCGTCGCAGCGGCATCTGCAAAACTTGCCACAACCCAACGAGAAAGGTGGAGCAGTGCATGGAATTTTTCATGTCGTGGCGCCGGGTGATGTGTCTGCGTGCATATGCCGACGCTGCAACTCGGGCCTGCACGCAGTGCGCATGAGAGCAATCGAGCAAGCAGTCATGGCACATCCAGCCAATTAAAGCAGAGCCTGGGGTTGGGGTTGCA
>CAJINU010000044.1:233056-285261 GCA_905178165.1 Amoebophrya sp. A25
GCGAGTAGGTAGTCGACTGAGATGCAAACTGTAGAAGTGAGTGGCGTTATGCTGGAGAACTCCCCTCCATTTATTATTTTGAAAATGAAACTTTCACTCTAACTCGATCTCGTGTTTGTTGTTATTATCAAGTGGAATGTGATGCCGCTAATGATAATGCGGCTACACCGGGAGCCAGATGCGCCACAGTTCTCGTCTTTGTTGCAGCTGCATATGTATCGATAATTTTTTCACGGGTGAGGAATTGGCAGCGGAAATGAGCAGGCTGGACAACGAATGCAACAAAAAGGCGATGGAGAACAAGATGAACGGAAGGCCGCAGTTCGTCTTCCTAGCGCATTTTTCGCCGCCAGACGGGCAGAAGGCTGCTGACATTTACTGCGACTGGGCGCCAGAAGCAGGCCGGTTGCAGTTTAAGTTTACGCCACTGCTACCTCTACCACCAGGAAAGTCCTCGCCGCCAGTGCCACAGCCACCGGGACACAACCCACCGCAACTGTTTTCGCCTCATTCACCCGGTGCTTTTCTAGAAGGCTTTCGGGCGACGCTGTTCAATGCAGTTGCGGGAATTTTTACACCATTTAGGAGGAAAAGCTCTCGTACGGATTCTGGCCATGGTGTCTATCAAGTCGTTGCTGTCGCGGAACCCGGAGAGATTGACGGCGCAAACAACGAAGGCGCACTGCTGGTGCGCACATTGCGGAAGCCGACTGCGGCGTCTGAGTCGTACCGTTCGCTCTTTTGCAAAAAGATGAGCTTGCAGCGTGAAGAAATTAACGCCAGCGAGTGCGCGGCCGCAAAGATTTTCGTGGACAACTGGAGGAAAAACGGCGAAGACACGGGTCAATACGTGGGAGAGGCCTACAACGTCGCGACCCCGTTCTGCACACGTTTGCGGCCTGCGGTCGATTCGGGAAAGCACGAGGCGCTTTGTGCAGATGCCATGAATGCTGTAACGTCGAGCAGCCTCCTGGCTGAGTTCGAGTCGACGACGGACGCCGCCAGCAGTGGCGAAGCGTCACACAATGCATTGTGGTGGACTTGGGAAAGCAATCGCGTCCTGAAGGAAGTTGGATTTTTCCACCGAGACATCACAGATGAGAATTGGCTTCGCTCTTCACCTCCAGCCGCCTTCTTGATAGCCACCGACATGGGCGTGGCGTGCGCGACAAGTCAAAAAAGCGAGGGCAACGTCGTGCCCTGTCAAAAGTGGACATTTGTTGGCACGCCAGTATTCGTTTCCCCAGATCATTTGATTTTCCCGTTTGGCTCCGACTACAGCGACTGCAAGGACTTCGGAAACAAAGTATATAGTCCGAAGCATTCGATTGCAGTCCACGCGGCCAGAGGAGACTCCTTCAGCTGGGCGGCCACAGTCATTCAGGCCGCTGCGCCCAAGTACTTCAGCAACATCGTCCTTGACTTGCTGGGACTTAAACGCCTTACCCGTTTCGAATTATTGCTCCTTTATGTTGTGTCACTCACACTGACTCTATCACAAATTGTTATACGTCCTGAGAAAACTTTAACTTGTGTAGACCGTCCCTCACAGGTAGGCGCATATCCTAAGCTCATGCCCCAAAAATCAAGAAACCCGACATGACGTCACCTCTAATTCCAAGGAGGAAGAAGAGCATATGAGCTGATTGGGTTGCGAATGCTACTAGGCGAAGCGGCCTGTCCAAGTTCAATTTTGATTATGAGTTGAGAGCGGCTTTCGCTGTAGGGGTTTTGTTCAATCACAACTATACCAATGCCTAGAAGTGTTTCAATTTCAAATCTAAGCCCTTGAAAAATCAAGCACCCCAAGCATGATGTGCTCCCTTTCTTTCATATAGCTGGAGATTAGTACTGCAGCGAGCCGGATTGCCGCGCCTGGAGCTTCGTCCCCGACGATCTCACCCGCGGGCGAAACGCTGAAAAAGTTATGGTGCGTTAGTACTTAGTAGATAGCACGGTCGCGGATGGAACTGGGGCGAAGTAAATAAGCTCCGTCCTCATTATCAGAATAATATCAACTAAAATAAGTTGTGCTGGTTTTCAAGAAATGTTGATGTCGTCGATCGAATGGTCACCGGATTCGCAACAGCTACAACGAATAACTCCTGAAGCTAATAAAGATTTAGATTACATTATATTTTCTTAGCGTGAAATATGCTGGAAGCTCTTACAGAATTCGCATACTTAAAGCGTTAGACTTTCCTAGCATGGTGCAGGAGAGTTCTTCTTGAAATGATTTTTTGGTGATTGAGTTTATTTCTTATGTCCCATTTTTTTTAGTGAAGTTCGTTCGCGACGTCTGCCATCGTGGACGGATGAGTGAATTTTGGTGCATATTGGTATTGTTCTTGGTGTTCATTTTTTTTCTTCTATCCAAAAGAACCTCAAGGATCGCCTCACTTCTGTGTCATTGCGTTTACATATTGACTAGCTACCATTGACAAGGACAAGGCTTTTACTGAGTCATATGCCTACTTCCAAAATATGAGGTAAAGTTCGGGTTTGGAAGAGGTAGGTGCTTTATGGTAGTTTTGCACTTTTGAGTCTTTGCATTCTACATCAACCATCGATCCGGCATCTTTTCGACCTTTCTTCTTGTTTTATCAAGAACGCGATGCAGCAGAGCATCGCTGCAACAGGCAGTGGCGAAGAGAAGGCCGATTCCTTGGGGGAGACGGATGAACAGAAAAAAATAAGTACTTGTACTGCGAATTTTATTTTGATCCGTATACCGCTACTGCTAGTACATATTGGTGACTTTCCTAGCATCAATATTACTAACTTATTATCTAATAACCTCCAGTCATCAGTCATGGGGAGGGTGAAACTCTGCACGCATCTGCGTGTGTGAGAATGGGTGAGACAAAGGCGGGCGCAATCACGTATTTCTCAAGGACAGCTACAAAGTAGACACTGCTAGAAGTAGCACGAAAGTCATACAGCGAGCACGCGCGTGCATATTACTTCTACAATATTTGCAACTTCCACTCCTGTTTTCTCGTCACAAGATATTCGCTTATTCGTCTCCATCTTTAACTCCCACACAGGAGCAGAAGCGAATAGTAATATCCTGCGGGCGCTTGAAGCCACGGAACTCAAGCCGCTGCCGTATGGAGGCTCAGAGAAGGGGCCCATCCCAGCGATTGAGCTTATGGCGCAAATACTACTTGGCAACCCATGGAATTTGGATCAACATAGCTATAAAAGTCTTCTTTACACCTGGACCTCGGCGGAGGATAGCGATGACGCGGAAGTAAAGGCAGCTGCAGTGAAACTCTGTGCGCCTCCTCCTCCTCCTTCGGAAGAGCCGCCACATGTTCCCTTGCCGACTTCAGTTCCTCTTCCAAGCTTCCCGAAAAAGCCTCAGCCTTAGCAGACACAACTTTTACGAAGATCCTTAAGCGATTAGATGATATCTGCGGTATGTATAATACATACTATGTATAAAAAGTCTTTGAAGAAGCCTGACTCCTGTAGTTGCTCCATTATCTGTATGTAGAGAGAAGACGTTATGGATACAGAGGACGCGGAAATGTGTACGTGCATCTGTAAAGAAGACTGCACTTTTTTGCTGAGACTTGTTGATTGCGTGGATTGATTTGAAAAGTAATGGTAATCTTTCTAATGCAACTCCTTCCACAATAAACATAAAGTAGTCTTAATCTCTCTAATGCAACTCCTTCCGGTGCTGATGTTGCGGTCGGACGCGGAGGGGCTATCGACCCGGGAATTTTATGAGAAAAGAGCCAGTTGAAGATGTAGGCGCGAGGGGTATATGTAATTATGGCCAAGATGATGAGAAAGAGAATATGAAATTGAAGAACTGCTACTACAACCATGTGAAAACTGAACCAGAACCAGCTTCGAAATCATTAAACAAAAGGATGCCCAGTCACTCGTAGCTCCATTGAACGAAAATACTAGTAGAAGTAATGGCACAAGCACAACTGGTAGCAAGAGGCAGGTAAAAATTTGGGATGTATGGAGAATGGCTAGAACTAAAAAGTATGAGATGCGTCCGTAAAAAGAAAGCGGATATTATATCTGATGAACAATAAGTAATAATTACTTATATGCACTTATGAAAAGACGAAGCAGTGCAACTCTCAACGCACTTATGAAAAGACGAAGCAGTACTGTTGTAGGACAGAAAAACGAAAAGAAAGCTGTCAGAAGTCGAAGAATCAATAGCAGTTAGGTTCCCGTGAAGATATGAAAAAATACAGAGACATCTGCAATACTTACTAGGATTAAATTGAATGATGATTGAAGATGAAAACCCCGGCAAGTGTCGGAAGTAAAAATAAAGAGTCATTTAGAGAAGTCAGGCAAAGATAAAGACACTCTTCTTGTTGGCTAAGTAGTCTGTTACTGTTTCGCGCTCAAAGTCAAAAAAACCGAAGTGAGGATATGTTTATGCGTCAGTCTACCTGTGAGTTAAGAAACCGTACAAACGTACGCATAGCCATAGTCTTTTTACTCTCATGGATGTACAGAACACCGATGAAGATAAACGTGATTCATATGCATAGTGAGGTAGGAATAGAACATCGCCTGGCATCAGAGTAAAAAGGCAGTGACAATAATTAGACGTTAGTTTCAACTTCAAGATTCGAATTGACCAGCAGCAGTTGTAGTGCCAAATTCTCTCATCCTTGCGATGTGGAAAAGTTTCAGATTCAGTTTCACAGAGTAAAGCCACTAGTCCAGAGCCCGCATACGCTTACGCATGGGGCGCGTTTACTACGCTTCGTGTTTCTTCGTTGGCTTTTGGAGAATCCTTAGGCCCCTGCGTAACTTCAGACATTGACTCCGAAAGTATAACTTTGTGCGGCTGCAGATGTACCGCCAGGAGTTGGAGGCACTGCTGCAAAATGGCTAGACCGAGACACTCTGCAAACTGCAAACTGCGAACCACACGCATGAGAAAACTTCAAGAGTCCACCTCAGTAGTTGCTTGTGGTTGTGCAGGACGAGACTTGTGAGATGATTGCTTCTGTTGTAAAATTTTGAACTACTGCGACGTATCTGTCTCTGTGTGGCCGTGTCTGTGAATCTGACCTAAGTGACATTTCCAGGAGAGAGAGCGACATCTGTAGAGAGGCACTTTACGTAGTGGTCATCCTCGAAATTCCTCCAATACTAGCCTATCTTTTCTTATTTTCATTTTTCACCTGCTGCATCCAAAATTTGCTTTACCACCATGTTAACGATGTTGAAGAAGCCTGCAAATAAACAAGAAACCAAGTGGCGCAATTGCATTGTATGTCATACAGACATAATGATGTATACATCATAATGATGTATAGGAAAAAAAGATGAAAAAATCTAGAAGCTAGAAAACATGTCGATCTAGAGGATTCGGCTCTAATTTTGTACATTTTTCTTTACCAAGGACAGACTGCATTTTTACCATAGTGTATCTGCGACAGAGATTTGTTTGATTCAAAGCAGGAATCTCTACTATGATCCTAGTCAGCATCATCTTTTTCTTTTTTCTTTCAGAAGACAGATGCCAAGTAGGAAGAAAACGCAACGAAAAACTTCATATTGTCGGCGCAGGGATATTGTATGACTTCTGACAAGAGCGCTCGCACATCATAAAGGATTTTTGTTGGAAATGTTGTGACGAGATCAAATATGACGCGATCTACTTGTTGGTGAAGATCGCAACGAAAAACTTCATATTCTCGGCACAAGCCAGGGAAAGCGATATTATATGGCTTGTTTTTGACGCGAGTAGCCGCGTAGTCGTAGAGTAAACGCATAGGCCTAGAGTAAATGCGTACTCGTAGGAGCGGCTCCTTCTGCGTTCTGCTGACCGCACGCGCAGCTGCGTCGCGCTCAACAGGGCGTTTGTGCGTATCGCTTACGTCACGCATGCAGGTGCAGAGCGCTCCTTAATATGTCGCGCTTACGTCCGTCTTTCGGCACGACTTCTGCTTCGCACTTAGCTGGTGACTCTTTCGGCACGACTGCTTCGCGCTTACGTCGCGCATGCAGCATGTTTGCGTCCGCCTCATCGCACACAGACGTCACGCTTAAAACACGTCGCGGCTACGTTGGTTCCTCGCGCCACCCCAACATAATAGAAGACTTATAGGCAGACCTAGCAAGGCAGAGGACACTCAGAAGCAGAAGCAGAAATTGTAGTCCTTACTTAGAAGTAGTACGTGGAGCGCTGAGGCTGACTGCATATTAGCGTGTTGAGGTTAAGAGGACCAGACGAAGAGGATGGCCACATCCGTTTCTAAGCCCCTTCGGGTTTTATGGACGTTGTTATTCGGTTTCTAGTAGGTGTATGGTATCCGTATCTTTAAGATAATAACTTTTTGTCGGCCCCAAGGGGGACATCGGTGACATATTTCAGCCATCGTAAGATAATATGTGACTTGAACCTGCTGCAGGAGAAAGACCTGAACCTAAGACCTTGAGGACTTTGATGTGAGTCCAAGTTATGACTATTTCAGTAGCTGTTTAGATTTTTTCACATCCAGGCAGAGTAAGAATTTGGTACCTCTAAATACTTATCTTGAGTCTGCTAAACAACATCGATTTTGACGGCATGGCGTGAAAACCACAACCATAACCATCGACATTGAGTGTCGTCGACGTTTGAGTGTCATCGACATTGCAGCATTATGGGCTTAGGGTTAGGGAGAAAGGCATAGGGGGACGTTACTGTGTGAAGAATCATAGGAGGTTGAGAGTCATGCGCGTGCGGGAGTGTTGCTGTGTGAAGAGTGCTAGGAGGCTGAGCATCATGATCAACGTTACCATGTGAACGTAAACAGCAATCGACATCGCAACACAACCTGCATAGGATTAAGGCTACCTTTAGGGGGGCACGTAGAGGAGGTCGCTACCTCGAAGGATTCGTTAAGCGACTCCCCTTCCATGACCCCACCAGAAGTAAGCTCTAACAACATTGGCGCGCCAACGTGAATAGCCTCGGACGTTGCAACAAAAATTGCATAGGTGGAGAAAATGAGTGCGCCAGGTAGTGGAGCAACAGCCGACGGGGGGAAGGATGACCCGGATGGTGAGGAGCTGGAAGTCAAGGCTGATGGCGTCTCCTACGCCCTCGCAACAGTTGGAACAATCTTTAGGAAGGCAAGAACAGGGAACAGTCTTTATTTATATATAATTCCACATAAAACTCTCAACCTTAGAAGGTACAACAACATTAACAACAACAACAACAACAACCTCAAAATCACCTCCTACAGCAGCAACATATGAAGACATCGCCCGCCGCCTACTTTCTCAGAGACTAGACTGATGTCCTTTCTACGCTCTTACTCCACCGAGATACTGATCTTAGAAAGTCCTAGGCTCATCTTATTATAGTTAGACTAGTTGGCGAATGGATTAACCTCATCAGTTAGAAGAACAAGTGTAGTTGAATGTGTGATGAGTTTAGACAAGAACAAGAACAGGATGAAGCAGTCTCTATTTAGTCAGAACAAGTGTTGAATGACAAGAGCATGAACATGGGTGATATTTTGTCCCGCCATTAGACTTGTAGCACTAAATGGGACACCACGATGATGATGATGATGAACAGGAAATAATCTGTATAAAATTTAATTAGAATGCGCCGCTCTTGTCAAGTGTTGAATGTTTGACGTCGACAAGTTACTTGTATTCTTATTCATTACAATATGCATTAGTAGCACTGAAGATTGTGCACTACGGCGCATCATATTAGTTACTGTTCTTGTTCAACGTACTAGCTGAAACGCCACAAGATGAGGTGGCCGCAAAAGTGTAGCTGTAATTGTGCACCACTATAGATACTACGTTCTAGACCGGGGCCTAGTGTCCTATAGTTCAACGTAGATAGGACTAGGTGAAGTTGTACTAGGTACCCTCTCAGTTGATCCATCTGAATACTGTTAGCATTGGTACAACTGGTAGTCCCTCCTGAGCTAGTAAAGGAGCAGTTGTACTACTCAACTTGATGGTGCAAGAACGCAGTCTCATGTTTGTATCTTCTATATGTTTTAGTTTTTTCCTAGGCCTAGCTTCCTCTAATGAGACGAACCCGCTGCAGCGAGCCGAGGCAAAAATTTCCTTGAACCGCCAGAGGAAAAAGCCCCCGGTCCAGGAAGCGCTACACGTAGTTTTCCCGACGAATCTGCTGCATCTGATAAGACAGAAGATCTTGTTCTGGGACCAGGTGAGGGTGTAATTGGTTTAGTAGAGGATGGGGCTGCCAACGCAGGAGATGCGGCTGCCAATCTAAGAGGTCTCACGAATGCTGATGTGCGAGCAGCGCTAAGAGGCGTCACGAATGCTGATGTCCGAGTAGCAGTGTCTGCGCATAGTGCACTAGTGTTGCAGCGAGCATGGCAGATAGTGAACGGGCACACTTTTCCTCGAGTGCTGCAACAGCACGCTTTTTCTGGATTGAACGACGGGTTTGTTGACAGCACCGTGCGGCCATTGCTCGATCAGGAAAAACAACTAATCGCCGTACCCGATCACGACTTTGTGGATAAAATCAGTCTGGACAGTTTCACCGGTTATCTAGCCGTACAACATTATGGCTGTGATAGTGTCGTAGGTCGTCGCGTAGAAGTAGAAAGCCAAAAGAATGATGTAGTCGAAAACTGAAAATAGGCGAGTAACAAATACAATTTAACCGAGTATCTGAGATTATATTATTTAGATTACTCGCTTATTTCAGTCAACAAAGTATGGAGAAAACATAATCATTGTATATCAGTTATAGCAAGTAGAGCGAGGTTATTTGCTCTCGTCATGCTGCCTTGGAAACAGCAAAAGACTTGTTAGCTACGCTGATGTCAAGAATGCTCTAGTACTAATAGGAGTAAGTATGATGGGGACAGACCAGTTTCTTCAGCAAGTCTTTCCTTCCTACTAATTCTATGCTTCCCACTCTGATCTAATCTCACAAGAAGCATCTTCCCCAGCCACGTGAGATGACGGATGAGCAGGAGAAGGAGGAGATTTCGGGACAGCTGCGGGAATTGCAAGGTATCCACGTACATCTCTTTGGGCGCAATGCGGGACTAGCGCACGTTATTGTGTTTTTCTTCCACCTCTTGTATCGCGCTGGCCGCGACCGTGAGCTCTTCTGCGTCCTACGAGCACTCGCGACAGCTGACGTGACATTACGGCTTCCGCTGAAGGAGCATTCTCTTCCTCAGCAGCATCCTTGATGGCTCTTCTTTTTCTGCTTGAAAAAAGGATGCACTCAGGGATGCTCTAATGACGATAGCTCTAATGACGATTTCGGACGAACAAAAACGGCAAGCACGACCAACACTTCTTACGGCTTCGTTATCATCATGCGTTTTATGCTGGTTAGCAGATTTCGACAAGTAGATCAGAAGTGCTACTTTTTCATACAAGAACTTGCTTCTGCAACTAACTTTAGAATTTGACTTGTTCAAGATGATGATCTACACGGATCATGACTTCCATGATCTGTAGGTGCAAAGTAGATAATTATCCAGGAAAACTTCTCAGACCACAGATGTAGAGTCCTTAGTTTCACAGGAAGGAAACAACTCAAACAGATGTAACCAAGAAAAGAGCTAAAGGGCAGCTCTCGTTCTTCTTTCTCGTCCTCTAAATTGAAGCATGGAGTCCCTCACACAGACGCTTTTCCATCTCAGGCAGCGAAGAATCTATGTTTATGGGGAGATTTGCTAGGGCCGGAGGATAAGAGGATGGACGACGCGGAAAACGATTATTCGGAAATCGGAGAAGTTACGAGTAAGTAGGTGTTTTTTCATAGAAGTAACGAAGATAGTCTTGGTCATCCTCATATTATGATGATCATGTTTAAGAACACGTCGGTCAATATGATAGGGTCTCCAACATGACAGGTTTTCTGTTTCCCAACAAACAAGGCTTTTCTCAAAAACTACGAAAACAGAATGTAGACGACTCCACTTTCATTCATCGTGTTACGACTCTTGTAGACGATGACCCAATATTGAACGCGGCCTCGGTGATTCCGGTAGAGAAAGCACGCGATCTTCTCCGCGAGCGCGTGCCCCATTCTTTCACGCGTGTCAGTGATAGCGTTGAGGCGCTCAGTGTTAAGGCTATCGACATGGATATGAATTGATTCATTTGATCCACAGTAGGTGTGCCGTAGGTCTGCTCGAATTCATTTGTATTTGAGCCAGAGTAGGTGTACTGTAGGTTGGAACAACTTTAGATCTAGACTTAGTAAATAATTTTGTTAATTCTAGAGTAATCCACCGTTAAACGGTGGAATTCTCTAGAAGATGTACTTAGAGGGCAAGGACTTTTTATCTTCCACAATAGATATGTTCTATGTTCATCTTCACAAGCAAGAGCAAGGATAGATCTGCTTCTTAGTTACAGAGCTTTTGTTCCGGGAGTACTTGTACTTCTTGGAATCGATAATTCGGAGAACAAGACGAGGGACGTCTGCAGAGCACTTTCAATTTCTTTTGCTGCTCTAAGATTACGTCCAGGCTCCTTTACCCTGCCGGACATGCTGAGGAGATGCTTGGTCAACTTATTGCAGAACTCGAGGGAGAAAAGCGCGATTCTCAGGCTTTTAAGACGCCAACACTTTGCTTCCACTGACTTGGGTAGAGCGACGCAAATCAATTTTCACAGAGTAGAACTGCGAGGGTAGCAGGAAAATCAAAATACCCACTAGATGTACACTCACCTCATCATGCGACTATTACTTCACCATACATGGATGTTACTGCTAGAACAAAATGTTACACTATTCTCATGAAATCGTATTCATCGTAAATCGATGCAGACCTCAACCTCATCTAATATCTTGCTTAGTGGACGAGACGCCGTGGAGGAAGCTAGTGTTGCTTTTTTACAACCCTGCTACCCAGCGGAAGAAGGGTTACGGTAACCGTAAAGAGAAACTTACAGCATCGCTTAAGTAGCTTCTTAAAAAAAGTCATCCTAGAAAAAGTCTGTCGCTGAAGAGTAGATCGCGTTAAGCTGCGTCGGGCTGTCACCCCCGTTCATTGTCCGAATGAGTAAGTGTCTCGTCAAGAATGCATGCGTTCTAGCGTGTATGTAGCGCAGGGAACAAAAAAGTCGTAGTTTAGAAGAGGACGGTTGGGAAAGAATGCTTTTTCTTCATCTGTTGTCGTGATTTCTGGGTATAATTTTTCGGTCATTCTCGCTACCTCTAAGTTAAGTTCGAGGCTGGCTGGCTGCCTACGCGCCGCATGTCCTCCTTTGGCAGCTGAGGCGGTGCTGGAAGGCTGCGAGGGTTTTGGTCTTCTCACATACACGGAAGATGGATGAAAGAAGCGATCATCTTGTTCGCTTGGAGGTTCGTAGAAGATGGGAAAAAGGTTAAGATGATCCTAGTTACTCGTATAGCTACTACGTCGTAGATAAGAAGAAGGTTAAGATAATGACTCCTGCGTCTAGTTTCTAATAATATTCATAAAGATCACTCGTCCGTCTATTCGTAATGATCTTACAGTTTCTCACTCATGAAGATCCGTCCACGAGTGCAGTGTCCTGACTTCTTCTACTAGTTTTGCATCATGCTATCGAAACTCGATTAAGTGCTCTTTACTTAGCGGCCCTTGAGCTTGAAAACTCGTGTACAAAGGGAAAAGGCAAAAAATCCTTCAGGAAGGTATAGCTGCAACCAAAGGATAGTTATTATTATTTGTCATCATAAGTCTATTAATTAGTCAAGAACCAATTTAAAGTCCTAAAGGATTACTCTTTAACCCAAACCCTCTAAGTCTTAGTTGCAGCGGAGGTGCGGAGGGTTCTGAGTGCAATTTTGACTTTGACAGCTGGGGCGCTGGGCACCAATGCTAATGGACTGTTTGTGTGACGGGTTCCTCTTGTAATGCTGAGCACTGGATGGGAGGTTCCTTCTTCGAAGTGAAGGGGTCACTCTATGATACTGAGCACTGGATGGGAGGCTTCTCCTTCTAAGGTTTTTAATGAATGTGAGAAGAAGAAGCAGCCTCTCTAGCAGGGCGAACGTGTCAATTACGTTAATTGAACAACGTCTAAAAGCCATCTCTTTCTCTATACAGAGTACAGGCACGATTGTCATCCATCGTCAGTGGTTGGCTTATTAGACACGTATACACAAGACGAACGTGAGGCACTAACAATGATTTCATTAGACATGAACAGTCATGGCGTGGCCATCTCCAGTCATGACACGGTCCCAGAGAGAAATGTACGGTCTCACAGAGTAGAGGTGGATTCCTACCGTCTGTTTGATCGTAGACTTGAAAAGGTGAAGAATTTGCCCTCATGATACTATAAAGTCTTTGCATTTATTGATACTACCTTCGTTGCACATGGGCCCTCTTATTGAATAGGTTTGGGCATCTACAGCCTTAAAAATATGTCTGCATTAGCAGCCTTTTTCTTCATGGACTGGATTCAGGTTTATTTACAACTTTTATCAACGACCTGAGAGTGCGCAGACTTGAGCATGAGCGAAGGAATCCATAGTAGCAGAGGAGCCACGTACAGCTGCTGGAGAGATTACAGTTCAAATGAGCCCCTTACTCCAGGAGAGGAGTGCGGTTCTTCACTTTAGCAAATTATGCGCTATTCAAGGAAAGGCATGGATCATACGTAATAAACCTGAGATTTTCTTTTTTGAAAGCAGTAGCAAAGAAACCCTTCAATTTGAAGTTGTGCACGCTCAAAACAACCTAGTCGAGCACGTTCTTTACGTTCGAAGAGAGAAAGCGCGACAGTTCCTATCTACCACTCACCACGAAAACTCAAAGCAATCCTACTGAAAAAGTGAACATGTATGTTGGCAATCTTAATCTAAAACCTAATAAGCCTCGTTTTCTCTCCTCAAAATGAATGAAAATCGTTGTGACCCATTGATAGTGCTTGTTTCGTAATTTTTTGCTCAACATTACATACAATCCTAAGTGAAGATGAGTTCAGACATCTATAAACTTGACAAATTGTGAGGATGCCGGAGCAGCACTCATTCTGTAGAGCAGAAGCGGGCGACGCCTTGCATTATGCGGCTTTTGCACAGCTGAAATTGATCTAGCAGATGGGAACATGATAAATTGACGCTCTTCACGATAACTTGTTCTACTGCGGATGCACAGTTCTTGCAGTACTACAACTTCGACGTTTCGAGCGAGAAGCAACATTTTCATTGTACAGGTGACTGGAGCTGCGTGATCCTCAAAGGGTCCACGACAGCATGTTCATCAATCTAGTACTACAGAAGAATCTACTTCGGACACTGGTACATCATAAAGATCCTGAGCAAGAGTTGGGCGGATTTGTGCAGCTATCTACATCATAAAAGATTTTTGTTGGAAATTAATATAATGAGATCAAATACGACGAGTACGAGTTCTACTTGTTGGTGAAGATCTGACGTCAGGAAGTTAGACAACACGGTGGATTCAGCTATCAAGATGGAGGTCACGCAACAGGAGGCGTCGGTGGGTGAGGACGAGAACCAACCTGCGAAGGCCAGCGTGATCATTGGTCACAGCGCGGCTACTAGTTCGAGCAATCCCAACTGGGACGCTCTTCCTAGTACGAGCCCAGGCACTGGGGCAGTTATGTCTGTCACTTCTGTAGTGGGTTGGACTGGAGTTCAGAAGCTATCTCCGTTTCATTTTTCAACTTCTTTGATAGTGTTGCTTCAACTGTTGGGTAGATATCCTTTGCTTTGGAAGTGCTGGAGACTCAGGCATCTTGCTTGATAGACTCATGTTCTCAAAAAACCATAGATCCCTCATTTACCACGTCGCCCCTCTCGACTCGGGGCGATTCTCTACGCAGCGAGAAAGGCGGAACTATAGTGCTCGTCTTGTATGCCGAACTGTCTGTGAATGACGGGCACTAGAAACCAATGAATAGCTTCCGTCTTCTCTAACAAACGCCTTCGCCAGTCTCTACGATTAGCCAGCGGCGGCTCAAGACGAACGGTCCCCGGCAAGACCAAGAGCGGACGAGCAAAAGGGCGACGAAGAGAGAGCAGTTTATGGCGGGCAGCGANGGACGAGCAAAAGGGCGACGAAGAGAGAGCAGTTTATGGCGGGCAGCGAAGGCCGGGTCAGCTATCTTGTATCTCGACGCTGCTCACGCGTTGCATCGCGATAAGAAGCGGGAAAGACGTTCAGAAACTTTGGCGCAAGTTTTTGACTCCAAAGCGAAAACAACGACGCCAGCACAGCAGGAGCCATTCGGGTCGGCCGCTGAACTGAATCGAAAAACGGCCACAGACGGCTCCTCTGGTTCTGCTAGTAGCAGCAGTGGCAGTAGTGCCAACGTGGCAGAATCAACGGCGGCATCCGCTTCCGCAGAACATAGCGGCCATGATGATACGCAAAAGCAAGGTAGTCACTAATAGCTTTCTGCTAGCACTCATTGTTCAACTTCTTCTATCCTGGACTCGATACAAAGAGATACACTACTTAGGAACGAAGAAGTATCGCCTATAGATGGTGCCAGCCGGACAAGTATTAAACTTCATCACACTGCTTCAACCGCAACCCAAAAGAACCTCAAAAATATAAGGTAAAGCCACAGACGCGGCCGAGGTTAGTCATGGCGCAGGGGATGGCGGCAGAGGGGAGTCAGAGCCAGCTTTAGACGCCGACACGCGGGACCTTCGATCCCCTGACCATAGCAAGGCAGGTGTCAAAGATAAAGCCATCAAAGCGCCATCCGCTGGAGACGACGCAGGCAAGACAAATGGGAACGCTGGTGCCTTTTTTATTGTGAGATGGGTCAGATGACTGTACGGACAATACTTTCTTCGAAAAGGTTTTTCGTCTCCATTTGACTTATTCTACTTCAGTCTGACCTACTTGCCAACACAGTATGAATACAAAACGCCGCCCTTGCTCCGTCACATCCTCTTGACAGACATCCTCGCAACATCTCTCCAGGTGGTAAAAGAGCCGCCCACAGCGGGGCGAGCACACGATCAGAAGCTGAGGTCGCTAGCCATACCGCAGAAGGATCCAAAAGTGGGGCGCCTGCAGGTGGCAAGGGATATCCCAAGAGTGAACAGAAGGGAGAGAAAGCCCTGAAGGCAGTGAAAGAAAGTGGGTCGCTGGGTATTTCCACTTCCATCCTTTTCCCAATGATGATGCGCCTTTTACTCTGTGAGTGTTGGACTTGTAAGTCTATTAATCATCAAAATGAAGATTCTCACTTGTCAATCTACAACAACAGGCAGCACGGATCGCGTGCTGCTATCGCAGGATACTAGGGGAAGCGGAGCCTCTACTGTCCGACTTGACGAGGCTGCTGACCTAGAGGTAAACGCTGGCAACCATGTTGCCGACGAGGTTACCGCAAGCCATGTCGAGACGGGCTCGGACAGTGAGGACCCAAGATGGCACGGGATTTTATGGCCTCGATTTCGTGAGTTTGAAGCTGAAGAATACTCACAGAAAGTATGAGACTTTTGGACTTCTTCCGAAGTTAGTTTTTGGTCTTGGGAGTCTTGTTCCTGTTGGTGCTCGGTAGTATGTAAATACTATTTACATGACTGCGCAACCAACTTCGTTTCAGGCACGAAAAAGCCAGAGACTCGTTTTGTTTGTGCCAAGGCGATTTTCTTATCCTTATATATCCCGTGTAGTGTAGGAGCCGTTGCTCCACTTCTAACACTCGCGACAACCACAGTCACAACAACGACGCTAGGGGGCCAAATGCTGCGAAAAGTAGAGCCTGGCACTTCGTCCAGAGAGAGCGATAGCGGGGTGCCCGCAGCTGGCAAGGCATATCCCAAGAGTGAACAAAAGGGAGAGAAAGCCCTGAAGCCAGTCAAGGCAAGTGGGTCGCTGGGTACTTCTCCTTACGTCCTTGCTTTCCTTTTGAAAATGCGCCGTTTACTCTGTGACTGTTGGGTTTGCGAATTTATGAATGATCACGACGCCTCTCTTGTCAATCTACAATAACAGGCACCACGGACCACGTGCTGCTATCGGGGGGCCTATTGAAAGCGGAGCCTCTGCCCGATTTGATGAGGCTCCTGCTAGCCTAGAGGCCAACGCTGACAGGCCAGCGGAAAACCATCCGACAAAGGGCGCCACAAGTGTTGCACACGATGGCGCGGCAAGCTTGGTCGAAACCGATAGTGAGGACCCAAGATGGCACGGGATTTTATGGCCACGATTTCGTGAGTTTGAAACTGAAGAAGACAGCAGCTACTTCTACTACTTTTGATTAGAATTAGGCCCATCCTCATGCAGCAAAGTAGGAATATGTAGACGCACCACATGAAGAGCGAATACGTCAGGCTTTTCGACTTCTTCCGACATTAGTTTTCGATCTTGGGAGTCTTGTTCTTGTTGGTGCTCGGTAGTAGTTATATGACTGTGCAACCAACTTCGTTTCAGGCACGAAAAAGCCTGAGACTCGTGCTGTTTGTACCAGTACAGGCGATTTTCTTATTCTTATCGCCTGTTAATAGTGACGGAGCCGCCGCTCCACTTGCTTCTAACATTCGCGACAACCACAGTCACAACGACGACGCTCAGGAACCAAATGCTGCGAAAAGCAGAGCTTGGGGCTTCGTTCAGCGATACCTCAGAAGGGGCCACAAGTGAGGCGCCTGCAGCTGGCAACGAATATCCAAAGAGTCAAAAAAAGGGGAAAAGGCCCTGAAGTCAGTCGAGGCAAGTGGGTCGCTGGGTACTTCTACTCACACCCTTTCCCTTTTGAAGATGTGCATGTGCCTTTTTGTTTTACTATGTAAGTAATTCCAATTGTTGGGTTTGCGGGTCTATCAGTCATGAGCATGAAGGTTCTCGCTTGTCAATCTACAACAACAGGCGCGGAGCGCGTGCTGCTATCGCAGGATACTGGTGAAAGCGGAGCCTCTACTGTCCGACTTGGTGAGGCTGCTAGCGTGGGGCCAAGCGCTCACAGTCCTCCGGCAAAATACATGGGAAATTCCGGCGGAAGTGTTGCAGACGAGGTTACGGCAAGCCCCGTTGAAACGGACAGTGAGGGCCCAACATCATGGGACAGGATTTTATGGACTCGGTTACTTCACTAAAGAAATTTCAACTAGAGCCATGTAAGTAGCCAACTACGAAGAAAGAAAAAAGAACTTAAGAGATTTTTGCCTTCGTTTCGATTACTTTTCTTTGGTCTAGTGCTTCTTGTCGGTCGTCCATACCTAGTAGAGGGGTATAGACTAGATGTTACAGCAGCAGCATTTAAAAAAGGGTAAGATGAGGCAAGGTAGCTGATGATTTATTTTCGATATGGCGTGCTATTGACGGCGCGGCCGGTTGCGTCTCAGGTAGGCAGGGGTCTGCTACTCTTGTTGTGCGTCTACCTGCGCTCTTTGCTTTGTCTTGCTCACTCGTAGCCGCCGTCGCTGTACTTCTAACATTCGCGACGACCACAGTCACAACGACGGCTCTTAGACATCAAATGCTGCGAAAAGTAGAGCCTGACACTTTCCCCACCGAACGAACACCGGCGCCAACGGCTGCGAGTTGGAAGGACTTCGCGCTCGGGCTTTTCCATAAAGTTGCAAGCCTCTTCTTGTCGAGTTCCCCTTCCGCGGATCTTTCGAAGGAAACCGACAATGACCGCGCAGTCACGGAGTTATGGCTGGATCATTGAAAATAGAGGACGACAGAACGAGTAGGGAGTCGACTGAGATGCAATCTGTAGAAGTGAGTGGCGTAACGAGCATTGCTGGAGAACTCCCCTCCATTTATTATTTTGAAAATGAAACTTTCATTCTAACTCGATCTCGTGTTTGTTGTTATTATCAAGTGCAATGTGATCTGATGCCGCTAATGATAATGCGGCTACACGACCGGGAGCAAGATGCGCCACAGTTCTCGTCTTTGTTGCAGCTGCATATCGATGACTTTTTCACGGATGAGACATTGGCAATGGAAATGAGCGGGCTGGACAAGCAATGCGAGGAATTAGCAAAGAAGAAGAAGAAGAACGAAGCACCGCAGCTCGCGCCCTTGGAAACGCAGTCAAAAAGATTATCAAAAAATAGGGCTGTTCGCATGTACTGCGACTGGGCGCCAACAGAAGACCGGCTGCAGTTTGAGTTTCCTGATCCCTCGCTTATGGACACGGACTCTGCTCGGCTAAAAAATAGACTCAGTAGACTAAGTGCGGGCCTCGCTTGTTTTTGTAAAGGCCCGACCCGCAAAGAAGGAAGAGAATGAATGCCATTTCGTGCGTGTTCGTTGTCCATCTGTATGCCTATCCCTATGCCGATCATTTGCATGACCTTAGTCGCGTGCATCGCTTTCATGTCTTTCGCCATGCTGATCATGTTGGTCACCATTGTGATCCTGATCGTGTGCAACGTTTTGAACAAGTTGGAGCAGTTTCGTGATTCTCATACATTTCGGGGGTCTTGGAACTGGATCAGTCCCCCCCTTAATCTGCAGTCACCTACTTAACAAGTAATGCGCTGGAGATTCGTGCAGCTAGTTTAGTCCTAGATATGTGAAAGATGCAAAAAAATCACTAGCGTTCTTTAATGTTGCAAGGTGATGCGCTTGGTGATGATGCACGAAGGTAGATGGATGCCCCTCGAATGTATATTAGGCACGACTAAAAACGTACCCGCTATGTTTGAGATGACTCAGCGCGGCCTTTTCCTTCTTCTTCTTTATATATACACAGTCCTTCTGCTTCTTTGGTTTCTTCTCAAGTTCGTCGAAGTCGATGCCTTCAAGATCGAAAAAACTTGGGTCTGCGCCCGGGGGCAAGGCCTCTCCTCCTTGCTGTAGTTCTGCAGACGCACGCAGCGACAATGGGCATGGGGCTCTGGGTCGTTTAAGGATAGCGCCAGCCCCTTTTCCTCGTTGCTTCTCGTTGGGGCCTTTTTTTCTTTTGGCGCCCTTTTCTTCGTCTGCTTCGGCCTTGGCTTCGCCTTCGGCTTTCGCTCTTTTTCCCTTGTTTTCGGCTGGCTTGCTGCCTCCTTTCTTCTTGTTGGCTTTGCCGCCTTTGTTTTTTCATTTTTTCGGCTTAGGCTCCTCGACCACATGGCTCGGAAAATTCCACTTATCCGGGTGCGGATAACGCGGAGAGGCCTCTGCCTTTGCCATAGTGATTAGTGATCTTTCTGCCAATGGCTCCACTAGTTGCATCCTCTAGAGATGGGCCACAGCCATCGTAGCGGTACGAGTCAGATGCTTTCGCTACGCTTTCCCTCGGCGTGAGGAGTCGCCAAAGCATATTTTTGAACACCACCGACCAAGCCAGGGCGACTAATGCGCCTTAGCTTGCAGGTCCCAGCGCTCTTTTTTGAGGCGCTCCTGCATGATGTCCATTTTTTTGGAATAGTGCAGGGATATCGACATATCGCGACGCTCCCTCCAATCTTTCCAAGTTTCTTCGATGCTGAGGAACATACAGAGCATGCCGAAGCTGATGCATTTGCTCCATTCCATAGCGTCACGACATCCGCGAAGAGTACGCGCCAACGAGTGACAGCATTGCCGAAGAATGCCGGCGCGGACTTCAGTGGCCGGAGGTAGGGATGGCGGTGTAGGTTTTTGCGGCGCCATTGCGTTGCTCGAATGGCAAGCCGCATCTCGAATAGCTTTTTTTAAAGCTTTCGCCACCCGGAAAACCGAAGCCACCTCCTTCGTAGTGGAAGAGGGGCGCGGCTGTAGGGTGTCGCCCCGCCGTGATTTTGTTCGTGGAGGACGATGCAGAGAAACTAGCCGACATTTTTGTAGGGTGAAAAAGAGCAAGAGCGATTTACTTTATATGCAATAGATGACATTAGGAACGTAGATGAAGATAGCGCCTATGAATGCTAAAACAGGACCCAAAAACCCAAAGAAATCTTCGAAAAAAATCAAATTTGAACGAGGGAAAAAACTGAAGAGAAGACGGCCGCGCCTGGTCGAATGGCCAGACGTGATCTCGGGGGTGAGTCTTATTCTGATGCGACTCGCAGCGGTCTACTTCGTTGCTTATTTTCTTCTTTGATCGCTGCAAGTTCGAACACTTGCGAGTGGAACTACCGTCCACTCCCCAAGTTGGACTGTCTTGGCTTTTGGCTTTTCGCCCACGATCTTTGCAAGCAGATTAGTGGAGGCTGCTTTGTTACGCGCCTTCGTGAAGACGTCGCCCTTCTGATCTTCTGTAGGGCAATAGTGGAGCGCGGTTCTTCCTTGTTGCTCTACGATCTCACGGGTCCAAAGCATTGCAAGACCCATGAGCTTGGCGCAGCGTCTTAAGATCCATGAGCTTGGCGTGGCGGATCTCTGGGCTTTCGCCGATCGCTTTTGCGCTTTTGTTGTCGAGTATTGACGGAATTGGGGAGAGTGACTCTCTTCGCCGCCCGTGGGCGCTCGCTGAGTTCTTTTGGCGATTGTTGCCAAGCAAGGCGCCTTAGCGATTCTCGTAGATGAAGTCTCCGGAGATAAGTCGCTTCCCTTGCGACTTCAGTCGCGGCGATGAGTTCCGCTGCAGTGGTGGATAGTGCTACCACTGCCTGCCTCTTGCTGCGCCAGGCAATAGGTGTAGGAATATTCCCCCTTGCCTCCACTAAGCCGCCAGTGGCGGACCTTCGTGCATTTTTGCATGTTGCCCAGTCAGCACCAGACCACGCGCAGCGAGATAGATCGCCGTCGCGGCCGTCAGTGTTTAAGCTGAAGCAGCGAGCCCTTTGGGGATATCCTAAGACGCGATCGCAAACGCGTGGGGCCTCCTGTGTGGGGTCCTCTAGATATGTCGGCAGATTCGGGGCGACGACGGCACATGCTAGGCCGTAGCTAATCTGGTTGATGTACCTACTTACGCAGATACACTACTGCGCCGACGAATTGCCTATAGGTGTGCTTTGTCCTTGTCGCCAGGTATTCGTCTTTTTGCTTGTGCCATCGGCCGCTTCTCGTTCGGGGCGGTCGATCTCCGCGCGCGTTATCGGAGTATCGACTTCCTTGGTCGTTTTGTCTGGGTCGAAGTCCTGCAGAATCTCATCGACCAGACTTTCTCCTTCTTGACTCAAGGCCAGCCTGTGCCTCTTTTTGAGGCCGTTCGCTGACGCCCAGAAGCTTATAGAGCTGCCTGCCGTCCTCTTGTTGTTTTGGTTAGCACTCATTGCGCCCAAACCTATCGGGGATTGACATCGAGCCTCGAGCCGCGGCGATATCTTCTCTCCGACCTAGAGTGACAACGTCACCCACGTGCGCTGGCGTGGAGACTTGGCGCCTGCCGTGGAAGAACCAAGACGGCGCGCTCTCGCTTTGTTTGTTTCCAGCCGGGGCTGGTGGCGTGTTTCGCGAACGTTTTTGCCCAGAGTGCTGGGGCGCTCTTCAGACCGTGGGGGGCTTTCTTTAGTTTCTAGGCGCGACCTTCTCTGCGCCACTGTGGCGGAGGTATGCAATAGACACCCTCGCCGACGATGTCAGCGCTTAAGAGAGCTGTCTTGGCATCATACTGCTCAAGATCAAAATCGAGGACCATTGCTACCTTGAGGAGCAGTCTTATCTTTGGGATCTGAGGGGCGGGAGAGTAGGCGCTTTCCTTGTAATGTACTCGATTCCCGAGAACTCAACTACGGCGCGGCAGCAGGAGGGCACGATCGTCGAAGGTAGGCCTGAGCAGCCGGAGCCTCGCCAGAGAATGCACCAGGCCCGGCGTCCATGATTTTGGCGATGAAGTGCACACTGTCGGGGGGCAACTCCTCGGCAAACGTCACGGCCGCAGTTCGTCCACAAGGGAGAAGGGTCTCCTCTTCCTTGTTGCGGCTACGTCTCTCCAGTTCTCGCTGCGCGTTAAGATGGGTTGGGCGTTCGCTCGGTTTGAGTTCTTTTGTCATTTGTCAGGGCTTCAGCGAGTGCCGCTAACCTATGGCGCCCCTTCGAGCACTGGGGCGTGGGCTTTCCGCTCTTACTTTTTTCAAAAATCGTCTTCGCCTCCTCCATGAAGAGAGAATAGCTGTCGCGTGCCCTTATTGGGTCTGCCACGGCGGGACAAGGGCTGGCGCTATAGGGCACATATCTGCCAGGGTCGGCAGGGAAGTATGTACTTGCTGACACGGAGCGCGGGCGCTCCTTGTCTTTTGGGCTTCATGCTCATGGGGATTATGTTTATCCCCGCAACTGAAGGTCTTGAATCTGTCAAGATTTTTCGAAGCTCGTAGCGTATCCGCCATCTCGTCGGGCAGGGTCACTACGTTGCCGCTGCCGGCTGGAGCAGATTTCTGCGCCTCTCTGGGCTTGTTGTCCACTGCTTGTGCTAACTTATCCAGATATAGTGTCCTTTCCGTAGGAACGTATACGCACTCCGGCGAGGTTGGTTCTTTGCCGATGTCGACTTCTCGCCGACCTCGGCGCGATGGATGAAAGAAGGCGCGCAGAAGTCGCCAGGAAGTCTCCGGGAAATTTCAGAAAATGCCGAGCGTGTGGGCTGGTGGCGACAAGGCTTAGCGCGGGCAGTGCTTCAGCACTTTGGGAGGGTGGTCGGGGTTCTCTTGCCTCCTTGTCGTTTCCTTTCCCACTTGCGTAGCGCTTTAGGGGGGCGAGAAATGGCACGCAGGGGCGGACTCTGTGGCTTGTATGCAGGGAGGGCTTGGAAGGCCCTCGGAGATGAACACGCGAGCGACTGACGCCAGAGAGAGGCTTCGGGCTGTGGTTCGACAAGGGTGGCGCAGGCGCTTGAGCTCTATGGAAGTCGCAGAGAAGTCGTCGAGGAGTCTCTGGAAAGTCTTCCACGGGTCTGGCTGGAAGTCGGTGGAAGTCTCGCAGAAGTCTCCGGAGAGTTTGCGCCTTCTGGAAGGGTTCCCCGCTGAGGCCACCCCGGTTTTTTGAGACTTCCACAGACTTCCAGACGGACCCGCGGAAGACTTTCCAGAGACTTCCCAGAGACTTCCACAGAGGTCGCCTGGGAAAGTGCTCAGACTTCCCGGAGCGTTTGGGCAGACTTTCTGCAGACTTCCACGGGAGTGAAGTGGGAGAGCTCTGAAGCCTTCCCAGAGACTTCCAGAGGGCTCACCCATGGGCCTCAAGAATGGGAGACACCTTGCGAGCCGCTTGGAGGTTCTTCTAGGTGTGCCGCTGTCTTCGTTTGGGGACTTTCATGGCAGTGCGCCAGAGTGCGGCTGAGCGCTTCAGCGCTGAAGCCGTCACGGCGGCGGGCTGTGTGGTCTCTCGTTGTATTGCTCCAAGGCCAGGCCTTCGCCAACCATTTCCCGGCTTTTTCTCGAGATTTCTTGCAGAGGCAGACTCCCACCCGGCGAAGCTGATCCGGCTGCGCTGGTGTCAATTCTCGGGCCTTGGTGGCTTTTGTCGTGGTTTCGTCCCAGACTAAGTAGTTGGGAGAGAAATGCGAGTAGCCCACGAATATGCCGGGGAGGTATGCCCGCTGCGTCTTCGTTTTCGCGGAGTTTTTATATCGGCAAGGCGTCCCAAAAGTTCGCACGAATTTGAGAGGCGGAGGCCCCCCGTGCCGCGTCTGGTGCGCGGACTGTGAGCTGAGGGCCAGCCTTTGCGCTCGATTGAGCGCGGGGCAGTATGCTGGTGCTGCAAGGCTCCAGAACTTGCCTGGTAACCTTGCAGCGCCAAGCAGACGCTTGACTCCCTGCGTTGCGAGTCGACTAGGGACTTCCGCACTACCGTTCTGCGCCGGTGAGTACGGGAACGATTTGCGCGGCTTTATGCTGTGAGTGCTTGCGGAGTAGTTTGGGAAACTCTCTCTCGAGCTCTTTTCTGTTGTCAGACCTACAGACTTTCGGCGTGCCGTGTTTGTCCATCCAGATTCGTCGAGCTTTATAGGCGTCTGCCTTGCGCTCTATTGAGATTGCTTCGGCCCAGGGGTCGCATCGGTCAACCATGATGACCCAACACCTGCAGCCACTGGCGCCGGCTGCCAGGGGGCCGCACAAGTCCGCGCTGATTGTGTGGCTAGGTTCACTGGGGAGAAGCTCTGGCGCCGTGGCCTTTTTGGGTGGCTTCTGACGGGCTTGATTCTGTCTGCATGTTTCACAGTTTGGGGAAAAAAATATGACATATGCCCCATTCTGTTCTGTGTGGCCTCTTCCGAGATCGAGAAGGCTGGCCTTACTTGCGGGCCTCGGTTCGTAGTAGAACCTTGCGAACCGCTGGCGGCGGGCCTTTCTTGATTACATCAACCGCTTCACCACTGGGGGCGCGTAGCTAGAGTGGGTGACATTGTAAAGTAAGCCTGGCTCTAGCAGTACTTCCAGGCTTGCTATGTTGTGCGTGAGCCTCGGACTATGGTGTGCTTTCCTTATGAGTATGGGGAAGCGTTCTGCCGTCTTGAGGGGTTTGGGGGAGACTCGTGCTCCCCTCTCGACGGGAGGCCTGGCCGTCAGCTTGGACTATGGTGCCCTCACCGACGACGTCTCGGATCAAGCTCTGACGCTGACCCCTGGCACAGAAGACTTCTGCGCCACTATCGAGAAGCCACTCACTGTGGGCTTGCTTCTCGATAGTGTCTGTGTAAGCGGACCCTGTCGAAGTCGTCGACGTCTTCCTGCATCTGTGGCGAAAGCGCCGCGACAGTCTTGCTCTGTTGTCTCCCAATGCAACACGAGCACGGGGGCGGTTTATCGTCCTCGACGTCGTCGACGTTCGCGACTGAAGACACCCGCCGCGCCTCACATGGATGCCCGGCGGCTGGTGGCGGCTGTTTCTGTTCGCTCTCAACTGGCAGGCAAACGTCCGCCATTTCCATCTCCTCGGCTCCGAGATGGGGTCACACTCCTCGGCTTTTGTTGTAACTTTGTGCCCTTTCAAGAATTCCACAAAGCTAGCAGCTCTGTCCAGCTCCCTCCTCTCAGGCTCTAAGTCTGAGAGATTTGGCCGCGGTAGCCGCCACTTGTTGCACGACCGTCCTACTTTGGCTACCGCGGGGAGTCGATAAGAGACCGGGCCTGAGCCAAAGCTTTCCACCTTCTTTGTGTGACGTAGTCACCAAGGTTCGCCGATCGCGACGCTGTTGATCGTGGGGCGACCCTCTTTCTTCTTCTCTTGTTCGGTCTGGTTCTTTCTATCCGTGCTGGGCTTCTCGGGGTTGGTCGGTGCCACTTTTTCCTTTGCCTTTTTTACCTTTGCCCGTCCCTTTCTTCCCCTTTCTTTTGCGGAGGGAAGTCTCCTGCTTTTCTTCTTCGGCTGCTTTCTTCTGAGCTGGCTGCAGCGCGAGAACTTCCGGCGAGGGTCGCTCAGTCGTGCCAAGGTTGACTTTGTTGCGGGGAGTGAGCCTCGGTTCGTCTCCGTGATCACTTTCTCAAGTTCAAAGTCGCCCTGCAGCTCACGCTGCAGACTTTGCATCTCATGCGTGGGCAAGTCCGAGCTGATACCCTTGAGGAAGCACATTCTTGCGACTTCGTTCGTCGTCGTATCTTTCACCTTGTTGAAGATAGGACGAGAGTCCCGCGCGGCTGTGGCGACGTTTTGCGCACTGGCGTCGAACTCGATCAGGCGCCAAAAATCGCCCCACAGCTTCCGCTGCTGTTTAGGATTTTGGAAACTTTCAACTTCAGCGAGGACGCCCTCCTTCCACCTCTTCAAGTTCTGTAGTGGTCAGGTGATCGCTGCGCTCTTGGCTGAGTTTGATAGCTTGCTCGACACGGTACGCGGGGCCCTTCTTCTCGAGGTGCTTCGCGTAAGCGTTTCGATATTTTTCGCGGCGCTTTTTCCGGAGATCATAGTAAGTCAGTCTTCCCACTTCCTGAGCGGGTGGGCTTTCTCCTCGACCCTGAAGCGGCCTTTGACCGTGGTCCAACCGTCTTCCTCGGCCTTATGTTATCTAAGTCGGGGAGTGCACTGGCGTCCGCCAGTCCCTCTCCAGGTGTGTCATCAGTGTCCCCGGTGGGGTGTTATGTTGGCACGAATGAGGAGAAAGTGGAAATGTCTTCGATGTCGTTGCCGTCTTTGAGAGTTGCGCGGACTCCTTAATCTTTGACTTTTCCTTGGTCCTCCACTGGTACCCTTGCCAGTGGCATGAGTGGCGCAGGGTTGCATGTATACCAGCCTTGGCGTTTGATTTTGATGAAGCGAGTATAGCGCTTATCCTCACCTTCGCTGCATTCGACTTCGGCGCCGTCGAGAGTGATGACACGCTCAACGCCACAGCGGTACTTCATCGCCCCCTTTTGTTCGACCTTGTTGTAGTACTCGGGCTCGAGGAACCACAAGGCTCGCTCAGGTGTGAGCTTGTAGCTCTGCCCTCGTTTGGCGTAGGCTTGTCGCGCCATCTTGGCGAGTGCTTCCCAGCAAACAAGTCTACGGGAAGACTTTTAGAAAATCGACGCGCCGCGCGTTACAGTCCAGGCCTTTGGAGTATTTATTTGAGAGAGGTCCGTGCGATATGGACGCCAGGGCCGTTCTGAAACACTTCCGCGTGGCTGCTTGCCAAACGCGCGCGCCGCCCTTTCGGGTGGGAAGGTCGGCCGATCTCGCGAGGGTGGACAAGGCCGCCCCGTTTTGCGAGTTTGGTTTGCAGACTTCTTCCTTTTGTTGTCTCTTTAAGTGACTCCTTGAGGCACCTGGGATCAGTCGGAAGGCCTTTCTGCTCTGTGGTGGTTCTTGTTGCCGCAAGGTCTGTTTACCCGCCGGAGAACTTCCAAAAGCCGACAGAAAGTCGGACTATCAGAAAAAATCTGAAAACAAAAAACAAACAAAAGCTTTTGGGCTTTGTTTGTAAGTAACTAAATACTTAAGGAGTGTGAGGGCTTATGGCTCAATGGTCCGCCGTTTATGAACACGGACTCTTCTCGGCTAAAAAGTAGACTCGTTAAGCGTGGGCCTCGCTTGTTTTTGTAAAGGCCCGACCTGCAAAGAAGGAAGAGAATGAGTGCCATTCCGTGCGTGTTCGTTGTCCATCTGTGTGCCTATGTTGATCATTTGCATGACCCTAGTCGCGTGCATCGCTTTCATGTCTTTCATCATGCTGATCATGTTGGTCATCATTGTGATCCTGATCGTGTGCAACGTTTTCAACAAGTTGGAGCAGTTTCATGATACTTCTCATACATTTTGGGGATCTTGGAGCTGGATCATTTCCGCCACTGCCACCTCCAGGAAAGTCGCCGCAAGAGCCAGAGCCACCGGCAAGCAGCCCGCCGCAATTGCATCCGGCTCCTCCTCCATCAAGCAAGTCGTTGCTAGAAGAGGGCGGGGCGGCGCTGCGGAATTATCTTTGGGGACTTTATACGAATGCTCGCAAGTTAGGTGCTTCGGGTTCTGACCTTGGTGTTTATCAAGTCGTTGCTGTCGTCGAACTCGGAGAGAAAGAGACTGGCGGCGCAAGCAACAAAGGCGCGCTGCTGGTGCGCACATGGCGCAAGCCGACTGCGGCGCCTGAGTCGCGCCGCTCGCTCTTTTGCAAAAAGATGGACCCCGCTCCCCCTCGTCAAAAATGGAACGACAGCGAGTGCGCGGCCGCAAAGATTTTCGTGGACAACTGGAGGAGCAACGCCAAAGCAACGCATCAATACCAGGGAGAGGGCTACAACGTCGCGACCCCGTTCTGCACAAATTTGCGGTTCCAGGTCGATAGGGACAGGCACAAGGCGCTTTGTGCAGATGCCATGAATGTTGTAACGCAGAGCAACCTCCTGGCTGAGATCGAGCCGACGACGGGCGCCGCCAGCAGTGGCCAAGCGTCACAAAAAAACGCATTGTGGTGGACTTGGGAAAGCAATCGCGTCCTGAAGGATGTTGGGCTTTTCCACCGAGACATCAAAGGTGAGAGCTTCCTTCGCTCTTCTTCTCCAGTCGCCTTCTTGATAGCCTTCGACATGGACGCGGCGTGCACGACAAGTAGTGACATGCCGAGCGTCGTGCCGTGTGAGGGGCAGGGTCGGACGATAGCTGGCACGCCAAATGTCTTTTCCCCAGATCACTTCACTTTCGTGTTTGACTTCGGCGACTACTTCAAAAACAGCCAACTCTGTACGAGCCAAAGGATTGTAGACCACGCGGCCAGAGGGGACTCCTTCAGCTGGGCGGCCACAGTCATTGCGGCCGCTGCGCCCAAGTACTTCAGCAACGGCGTATTTGACTTGCTGGGACTTAAACGCCCTACCCAATCCCTCTATGTTGTGTCACTCACACTGACTCTTTCGCAAATTGTTACACCTCCTGAGAAAACTTGTGTAGACCGTCACTCACAGGTAGGCGCATATCCTAAGCTCATGCCCCAAAAATCAAGAAACCCGACATGACGTCACCTCTAATTCCAAGGAGGAGAAGGAGCATATGCGCGGGCTGGGCTGCGAATGCTACGACGCGAAGCGGCCTGTCCAGGTTCAATTTTGATTATGAGTTGAGAGCGGCTTTCGCTGTAGGAGTTTTGCTCAATCACAACTACTATATATATGCCTAGATGAAGTGTTTCGATTTCAAATCTAAGCGCTTATAAAATCAAGCACCCCAAGCATGATATGCTCCCTTTCTTTCATATCGCTGAAGATTACTGAAGCGACAGCGAGGTCCGCGCCTCAAGC
Source organism: Amoebophrya sp. A25 (assembly GCA_905178165.1). Taxonomy (NCBI): domain Eukaryota; class Dinophyceae; order Syndiniales; family Amoebophryaceae; genus Amoebophrya; species Amoebophrya sp. A25. Next base: position 261,507 of record CAJINU010000044.1, read on the forward strand.
TTCGTCCCCGACGATCTCAGATGCGGGCAAAAAGCTGAAAGAGTTATGGTGCTTTAGTACTTGGTAGATAGCACGGACGCGGATGGAGCTGGGAGTTTTCTTGAAACGCAAGAAGATGCGTTTGGGACGGAGTAAATAAGCTTCGTCCTCATTATCAGAATAATATCAATCAAAATAAGTTGTTTTCAAGAAATGTTGATGTCGTCGATCGAATGGTCACCGGATTCGCAACAGCTACAGCGAATAACTCCTGAAGCTAGTACAGATTTAGACTATTTTCTTAGCGTGAAATATGCTGGAAGCTCTTACAGAATTGAGAATTCGCATACTTAAAGCCGCGTTAGACTTTCCTAGCATGGTGCAGGAGGGTTCTTGCAATGATTTGGTGATTGAGTTTATTTCTTATGTCCCATTTTTTTTAGTGAAGTTCGTTCGCGACGTCTGCCATCGTGGACGGATGAGTGAATGTTGGTGCATATTGGTACTGTTCTTGGTGTTTATTTTTTTTCTTCTCTTCAGAAGGACCCGCAAGGATCACATCACTTCTGTTTCATTGCGTTAACATATTGACTATCTAAGGTTGACAAGGACAAGGCTTTTACTCAGTCATATGCCTACTTCCAAAATATGCGGTAGAGTTCGGGTTTGGAAGAGGTAGCTTTATGGTAGTATTGCACTTTTGACTCTTTCCATTCTACAAGCATCGATCTGGCATCTTTCCGACCTTTCATCTTGTTCTATCGAGAAAGCGGTCATGCAGAGTATCACTCCAGACCTAGAAGGCAGTGCCCGTCACGAGGAGACGGAAAAGAAAAAGGGTACTTCAAATTTTATATTGTTATTGATCTGGAGACTTTGCTACTGCTAGTGCATATTGGTGACTTTCCTAGCAATATTGCTAGCTTACTATCTAATAACCACCTTACGAAGATCGTCCACCTATGAAATCGCCGCGGACTTTGTCACTCGGTTGCGTCCTAAGTTGGAAAGTTGTGGAAGCTGGAAGCTGTGGCCCTTACTGTGACGGGCCTCAAACTTCCTGCGACTAGTCTCAAAACTGCCGGGACTAGACTCAAAATTACTGCGACGAGTCTCAGAACTGCGGCGACTGGTCTCGGCTTTGCCGTGACTAGTCGCAGCACTGCTGTGACTAGTCGCAGAGCTTCTGTGGCTCCTCTCAGTCTTATTGTGACGAGCCTCAGTCGCAGTCTTACTGTGACCAGCTTCAGACCTTTTGTGATTATTGTTCTCAAACTTACTGTGACTGGCCTCGGACTTTTTTGCTGTGACTAGTTTCGGGCCTTTTTGCTGTGACTAGTCTCGGACCCGCTGTGACTAGTCTCAAACTTACGGCGACTAGCCTCAGGCCCACTCTGACTAGCCTCGCGCCCACTGTGACCAGTCTCGGGCTTGCTCTGGCTGGTCTCTGACTGAGTTCGTCGGGCTGTTCGAATCTTAACACCGTCAGGAGCTGGCGCTTGTGTATTCTGATGGCGTTCAGATTCGGACAGCCAGACAAACTCAGACAGAGACTAGGCGCAGCAAATTCGAGACTAGTCGCAGTGGGCGCGAGACTAGTCGCAGCAAACTCGAGACCGGTCACAGAGAGTCTGGGGGTAGTCACAGTGGGCGTGAGGCTCGTCGCCGTTCGTAAGTCTGAGACCGGTCACAGTGAGCCCCAGGCTTGTCGCGCTAAGTCTGAGACCAGTCGCAGTAAGCTTGAGTTTGAGACTGGTCGCAGTAATTCGGAGACTTGTCGCTGTCATTTTGCGACTAGTCTGGCACGGTAAGGCTGAGGCTAGTCATGGGATGGCTGAGACTAGTCACAGCAACTGCCACAAGCACAACTCCCACAGACAACCCGGGCGTGACTCGTCACAACTTCCACAGCCTGGCAGGAATAGAGTGCGGCCTTTTCGTAGGTGTTTGGCTTTTCTAACCAGTCACGAGGAGGGTGAAACTCTGCACGCATCTGCGTGAGTGCGAAGGGGTGAGACAAAGGAGGGCGCAATCGCTTACTTCTCAAGGACAGCGACAAAGTAAGTAGATTCGGCTAGTAGCGCGCCAAAGTCATACAGCCTGCGCGCGTGTGCGCATGACTTCCACAATATTTGCAACTTCGTCCATTCCTGTTCTTCTCGTCACAAGATACTCACCTACTAGTCTCCACCTTTTGTCTGTATATGTAACTGCTTCGGACTCTGTTGAAGGGACGAATGCCCGAGGGTTGTTTCGACTTTGTAATAGGAAGCAAAGTAAGTAGATGCGCGAGGTCCTTGGCTTAGTTCGTGTAGGCTTGGACACGAGTTAAGTAGTAGCAAGGACTACTGGGTAGCGAGACCTGCTAGGGAGGGAAGCGCCAAAAGCAGTAGCAGTCGAACAATGCGTGACACTTGGCCAATCGTTCGCCAGGTCAGGCGAGCAATCTAGGTAAAGTCATTCGATGCAGAGAGTGAGAGTTCACGGAAGGCTTGGCCAAATGAGCTGCCTTAAGATAGATTTGGTCGCGTCTTGAAACTTGAGGGGAAACCCTTGAGGAGTAGGGAGGGAATGATCTAGGCCAGGTGGATAAGGTTGAGAGACCTTAGAGAAGCCTCTGCTGGGTTTATACATAGACGAGAAAGGATTCGAGTTGCTGGCATCTGCGAGGATGCCAGGCGCATTTCTTGGAGACGGGAAGGGGCTAGGACTCAGTTGGTATTTGGGCGCTTTCGCTGTAATGGTGATAGAGATATACGCACCACCGGGCGGAGCTCTTAAGAGGATCGGATGGCTCCGACGCCTCACTGCGTAGGGGGGGCAGTGTAGGACCTGGCCCGGGTGTAAACGGGGCGGCCTTTCGTGAAGAAGTGCGCCAGCGATTCCAAAGAACTGGCGCCGAATGACTAAAAGACTTAGACGGCTGCTGCCTAGATCTTCGTGGTAGGGCGGCTGTCGTTGTTAGACTAGACGAGTTGGAAAGTCAACATGAGACGTTCTGGCCACAGCACAGGGCGGCGCTGTGGTCAGCATTTGGATGTTGCCACAGTTGCCAAATTGTGGCGTGGGCCTCCTAGCGGGGTTGATTTAGAGTCATGCTTGGACCTTGTTTCATCGGTGAAGAATGTGCTCAAGGGTGAAAACCAGTACCGCGTCGATCCATAACATATACACACACACACTTTAATTCCAACACAGAGGAAGCGACTAACCTCCTGCAAGCGCTTGAAAGCACGCAACTCAAGCCGCTGCCGCGTGGCAGGTTTCAGTCGCCCCCGATCTCAGCGATTGAGCTACTGGCGCAAATACTAGTTGGCAACCCGTGGAATTTGGATCCCACTTTCAGTGAGAATAGGCGCCTTTTTTACAAGTGGACCTTGGCGAAGAATAGCAGTGACCAGAAAGTAAGGGACGCTGGACACCTATACTGTGCGCCTTCTCCGGTGGGGCTTGTTCCTTTGGAAAAGCCGCCAGAAGTTCCACGGGAGGAGGCAGTTCCTCCTCCACGCTTCGGGAGCGCACCCAAGAAGTTGTACTCTTAGCAGACACTACTTTTACGAAGATCCTTAAGCGATTAGATGATATCTGCGGTATGTATCTATAATACATACTATGTATAAAAAGTCTTTGAAGAAGCCTGACGCCTGTAGTTGCTCTATTGTCTATTTCTAGAGAGAAGGCGTTATGGATACAGAGGAGATGTGCATCTGCGAAGACTACGTGGATATATTTCAAAAGTAATGGTAATCTCTCTAATGCAACTCCTTTCGGTTCTGATGTTGCGGTGGGTCGTCGGGAGACTATCTACCAGGGAATTTTAGGAGAAAAGCAAAAGAGCCAGTTGAAGATATGGGTACGAACATATGTGATTACGATCAACAAGATATTGAGGATTAGACTTATGTAACGAAAAGTTGAAGCACTGCTTTAATCTGATCGAACCAGAACAAGCTGCTCTATTAGAATTATTCTTATTGCATAGACTTGCAGCTACATCGAAAGAACTGAAAATATTGACAAGTACATCAACCATGAACAGGTAAAAAATTCGAAAATTCGCGAAGATGTTTACGTGAACTGAAGAAGGGTTGATGATGTGGAATTAGCATTTTTATGGAACGACGCACGTGTTTTTGCAACCCCTATGCCCACGTAGTCCTAGTTCGAGTCGTAAGCTCTAACCCCTAGTACTTTTTAGTTTGACTACGATGCGCTTATCACACGTCAAAAATATGGGATTCGAGATCTTATTTTTTCCTTCTCATCACTCAACTCATCCAAATTACTTATCCCTTTTCTCCCTAAGGGTCTCAGCTTATCAACAATACTAGAATCTTCAACGTCCTCCATGCATACTTATTCTAACCGCAGCTGACGAGTAAAAAAGGATATAGAAAGAAGCAGCACGTTCGAAGAATAGTAGAGTCGATGTGCTGCTGGTGGGGATGATGTCGTCGTGATGGAAGAAACTATAAAAACTGATGTCAGAAAAAACACCAATCTATCACGATAAAAGTAACACAGACCAAAAATATTGAAAGTAAAAGTATTACAACATTAACATTTTTAATGGATTTTTTTGTACAAAAGTAACAAGTTGTTTGTAAAGAATGAGAAAACATTAAAAGATTTTATATATAAGTATTTTTTTAGAGAAGTCAGTGTTTTTTTAAACCTAACCTAGCCAAGTCAGTCAGAAAAAGTATCACAAATGTTATGTCCATGTTTCTGGTGATTTTGTCACACTGACTTAGACGGCAGGTCTGCTGTCGACAGGTTTGCGTTGACAGGCCACGAAGTTGTAGAGGGCTGAAGAAAGAGATGAAATATTGGATGATCTCATGTCTGTGCCGAAAACATTTTTAGAGGTAGCTAGTGTTGAAGTACAGCTAATGCTTCGTTTTGTGAAGTTCTTGGCAGCTTGGAGCTTAGTATCACAGAAATACTGTCAGACCACGTCTCTACGGTCACCATGAACGGCGATAACAGGGACAACAGCATGCGTCCCCGGAAGATGCCAACATTTGATATGGTCATTGCTACGATGGCTTCTCCTAGCAGGTGGAGGTGCGCTGCAGGAGCAAATGGGCATATCCATGATGTAACGGGTAGGGGATTTATTTGAAATGTTGAGAGAACATGTGCATCCAAGAGAGAGAAGTCGCAACCAAGGACAAAGGAGAGTCAAAAAGTGGCACCAAGAGAGAGAGAAGGAAAAGGGCTTGTTGCGCATTTAAAAATCATGCCTGAAGCTCCCTAAGATGTGCATCTCCTTGTTTCCCTGAGATTCACAAAAATGCATATAAAGCATTGTTCTCCAAGTAGTGGCCCTCCTGTGTCTTGTTTTTTTCTCGCTTTTTCTCACGGAGAAAATGATTGATCTGCGTTTTGTTTTGTTTTGTTTTTTGATCTTACTTCATTCTAGCTACCACTAAGTAATGATAAGATGGACCGTGGAAGACCAAAGGCCAGATTGTCTTTTTCAAAAAAGTAACATCTTTCAGAGCCTAGAACTCAGAACAAGTTGTGCCAAGAAGGCAGCGAAGAGCATACGAGTATAGCAAGCTATACAAGGAGAAGCTTCATTTTTGTTTTAATCTTTTTCATGTTGTTTCCTAAGGGTGGCGTTGAGTTTTATTGTCCTACAATGGTTGGAGATGAGAGGAGGCTTAAAGGTAAATTAGCTAGTTAAAATAGTGCATCTCTAATACGCGTATTAGGGCTACGTCTGCCCATGAGGTCCTTCTTCCTAGAAGGGAGGAAGGTGCTCACAGTAAGTTCTCCCAGGGATCTCATCCTTCTCATGGGTGCCAGCTCACAAGGATAGAGGATTGAACTTACTTGTAGCCAAGAATAAGATAGCCTTAAGAGTGTCCCAACTAGAATAGTTCAATAGCTACCACTAAGTAATGAATACTACTAAGTACGTGCTTTGACCCCTTTAAGTTCTGGCACTTTGCTTACCAGCACGCTTACCCAGATATTGTGCCGAAACAAGTGATATGACTGTGATACTTCTTAATCAAATTTCGCATCGTTCAAACTTGTTAAATCTAGGAAACAAACAGAGCGGGTCCACAACATGTTCATCAATCTAGTACTACAGATGAGTCCTCGACTTCTGACAGGAGCGCTCGCACATCATAAAGGATTTTTGTTGGAAATGTGACGAGATCAAATATGACGCGATCTACTTGTTGGTGAAGATCTGACTTCAAGAAGTTAGACAACATGGTGGATGCAGCTATCAAGATGGAGGCCACCGAGGTCACGCAACTTGAGTTGCCGGAGGGTGAGCACGAGAACCAACCTGCGAAGGCCAGCGTGATAATTGGTCACAGCGCGGCTACTAGTTCGAGCAATCCCCACTGGGACGCTCTTCCTAGTACGAGCCCAGGCACTGCTGGGGCAGTTATGTCTGTCACTTCTGTAGTGGGTTGGACTGGAGTTCAGAAGCTATCTCCGTTTCATTTTTCAACTTCTTTGATAGTGTTGCTTCAACTGTTGGCTACATAGCCCTTGCTGTGGAAGTGCTGGAGACTCAGCAGACTCAGTCATCTTGCTTGATAGATTCATGTTCTCAGAAAGTCATAGATCCCTCACTTACCACGTCGCCCCTCTCGACTCGGGACGAGTCTCAACGCAGCGACAAAGGTGGCACTATACTGCTCGTCTTGTATGCCGAACTGTCTCTGAATGACGGGCACTAGAAACCAATGAACAGCTTCAGTCTTCTCTAACAAACGCCCTCGCCAGTCTCTACGATTAGCCAGCGGCGGCTCAAGACGAACGGTCCCCGGCAAGACCAAGAGTGGACGAGCAAAAGGGCGACGAAGAGAGAGCAGTTTATGGCGGGCAGCGAAGGCCGGGTCAGCTATCTTGTATCTCGACGCTGCTCACGCGTTGCATCGCGATAAGAAGCGGGAAAGACGTTCAGAAACTTTGGCGCAAGTTTTTGACTCCAAAGCGAAAACAACGACGCCAGCAGAGCAGGAGCCATTCGGGTCGGCCGCTGAACTGAATCGAAAAACGGCCACATACGGCTCCTCTGGTTCTGCTAGTAGCAACCATGACAGTAGTGCCAACGTGGTAGAATCCACGGCGGCATCCGCTTCCGCAGAGCACAGTGGCCATGATGATACGCAAAAGCAAGGTAGTCACTAATAGCTTTCTACTAGCCCTCATTGTTCAACTTCTATCCTGGACTCGATGCAAAGAGATACATTACTTAGGAACGAAGAAGTATCGCCTATAGATGGCGCCAGCCGGAAGCTTTTCAAGATATCTTACCAGCGGTGACAAGTTAGTACTAAACTTCAGCATCACACTACAATCACTATCTTTCAACCCAAAAGAACCTCAAAAATATTTATAAGGTAAAGCCACAGACGCGGCCGAGGTTAGTCATGGCGCAGGGGATAGCGGGCAAGGGGTATCAAAGTCAGCTTTAGACGCCGACACGCGGGACCTTCGATCCCCTGATCATAACGAGGCTGGTGTCAAAGATAAAGCCATCAAAGCGCCATCCGCTGGAGACGACGCAGGCAAGACAAATGGGAACGCTCGTACTTTTCCTATTGTGAGATGGATCAGATGATTGCCCGGACAATACTTTCTTCCTAATTTTTCCTGTGCGTCTCCATTTGACTTTTTCTACGTCAATCCGACCTACTTGTCAACACAGTACGAATACAAAACGCCGTCCTTGCTCCGTCACATCCTCCTAACAGACACCCTCGCAACATCTCCCCAGGTAGTAAAAGAGCCGCCCACAGCGTGGCGAGCACACGATCAGAAGCTGAGGTCGCTAGCCATACCGCAGAAGGGTCCAAAACTGGGGCGCCTGCAGGTGGCAAAGGAAACTCCAGAAGTGAAGAGAAGGGAGAAAAAGCCCTGAAGGCAGTGAAAAAAAGTGGGTCGCTGGGTATTTCTACTTCTATCCTTTTCCTAGTGATGATGTGCCTTTTACTCTGTGAGTGTTGGATTTGTAAGTCTATTAATCATCAAAATGAAGATTCTCACTTGTCAATCTACAACAACAGGCAGCACGGATCACGTCCTCCTATCGCAGAATACTAGGGGAAGCGGAGCCTCTACTGTCCGACTTGATGAGGCTGCTGACCTAGAGATAAACGCTGACAGCCATGTTGCAGATGAGGTTATCGCAAGCCATGTCGAGACGGGCTCGGACAGTGATGACTCAAGATGGCACGGGATTTTATGGCCTCGATTTCGTGAGTTTGAAGCTGAAGAATACGCACCGAAAGTATGAGACTTTTGGACCTATTCCGACATGAGTTTTGGATCTTGGGAGTCTTGTTCCTGTTAGTGCTCGGTAGTAGTAATATGACTGCGCAACCAACTTCGTTTCAGGCACGAAAAAGCCCGAGACTCGTGCTGTTTGTACCAGTACAGGCGATTTTCTTAGCCTTATGCATCGCCTGTTAGTAGTGACGCAGCCGCCGCTCCACTTCTAACATTCGCGACAACCAGAGTCACAACGACGACGCCCAGGAACCAAATGCTGCGAAAAGCAGAGCTTGGCACCTTGTTCAGCGATACCTCAGAAGAGACCACAGGCGAGGCGCCTGCAGCTGGCAACGAATATCCAAAGAGTCAAAAAAAAGGAGAAAAGGCCCAGAAGCCAGTCAAGGCAAGTGGGTCGCTGGGTACTTCTACTTACATCCTTTTCCGATTGGAGATGTGCCTGTTCGTTTTACTATGTAAGTAACCCCAATCGTTGGATTTGCGAGTCTATCAGTCATGAGCATGAGGGTTCTCACTTGTCAATCTACAACAACAGGCGCGGGCCGCGTGCTGCTATCACAGGATACTGGTGAAAGCGGAGCCTCCACTGTTCGACTTGATGAGGCTGCTAGCTTAGAGTCAAGCGCTAACAGTCCTCCGGAAAAACACACGGGAAATTCCGGCGGAAGTGTTGCAGACGAGGTTACGGCAAGCCTCGCTGAAACGGACAGTGAGGGCCCAACATCATGGGACGGGATTTTATGGACTCGATTTTTTTACTAAAGAAACTTCAACTAGAGCCATGTAGCTAACTATGTAAATTCACGCTCACCTGAAGAAAGAAAAAAGAACTTAAGACTAAGAGACCTTTGCATTCGTTTCGATTGCTTTCCTTTGGTCTAGTGCTTCTTGTCGGTCGTCCATAACTAGTAGAGACTTATAGACTAGATGTTTCAGCAACAGCAGGTAGAAGAGGGTAAGGTGAAGCAAGGTAGCTGGTGATGTATTTTCGATATAGCGTGCAATTGACGGTGCGGCCGAATGCGTTTCAGGCAGGCAGTGGTCTGCTACTCTTGTTGTGCGTCTACATGCACTTTTTGCCTTTTTTCTGATCCAGCCGTCGCTCCACCTCTAACATTCGCAACGACCACAGTCACGACGACGAGTCTCAGATACCAAATGCTGCGAAAAGTAGAGCCTGGCACTTCTTTCACCGAACGGGCACCGGTGTCAGCGGCCGCGAGTTGGACGGACCTCGCGCGTGGCCTTTTCCATAAAGGTGCAAGCCTCTTCTGGTGGAGTTCCCCTTCCACGGATGCTTCGAAGGAGACCGAAAATGGCCTCGCAGTCACAGACGTATGGCCGGATTATATATAAGTACTTGATTGAAAGTAGAAGACAGCAAAAATTCTAGGTAATGGATTGAAGTGCTCCTTGAGTCCGAGTGTGGTCGCCACGAGGAAGAAGGCGCTCCTTCAGTTAATGTATCATTTATGCATCCTCCCCGTTCTCATTCTTGTAGATATTCGAACTTGATAAGTAGCCTCTCTCTAACGGCAATGCTGTCGCGGGAGCGAAATTCGCCAGACTCTTCTCTCTTGCAGACGCATATCAGTGACTTTTTCACGAACACTCAAGTTGCAGCTGCTCTCTCGGAAGCGCAGTGCAAGCCACGTGAAGGCAGCGGCCAAACGCTCACGCCTTTACTGGAGGAGCCGGGAGGGACCTCGGGTCTCTCGGAGTCGCAGCCGCAGGTACAACTCTTCTGCGATTGCGCGTCTAGCCCCGAGAAACTGCAGTTTCCGACTCCGTCTTCAAGTGCCCCGCAGCTCGGAACGGTGACTCGTTTTGTGCAATGGAGAAAGCCATCGTCGTCTTCTGCTCCTGAACCTGGTGTTTGTCAAGTTGTCGCCACGTCGCATCTTACCTCGGAACAAACTGGTGGTGCGCAAAACGCCGGTGCATTCTTGGTGCGAACACAGCAGATTGTTGCATCTGATGGCCAGGACACCACAGGCGCTACACCTGTTATAGCCTCGCAGCGTTCCCTGTTTTGCAAGAAGATGAAGATGCCGAGGGACGAGGGAGAGGATAGGAGTAAGACTCATAGGCAATCGTTAAACTCGAGCGAATGCGCGGCCGCGACATACTTCGTGGACATGTGGACGAAGAACGGCAACGAGCGCGAGAAGCTCAAATACAACAACATCGACGTCGCGAGCCCGTTCTGCACAGACTTGGCGTTAAAGGGTGAGAAAATAGTGATCGAGAGCAGTGGGTCGGACGTGCAGGAACAGAAGGTGCTTTGCGCGGAAGCCATGGATGTCGTAACGCAGCACAACCTCCTAGAAGACGGATTGCCTCTGCCGACGGATGCAGACAGTCCTGGCGAGGGACCACTGGGCGCGCTGTGGTGGACTTGGGAGAGCATTCGTGTGCTGCTGAGCGCTGAGTTCTTTCACCGAGACATCAGACCCGAGAACTTCCTTAAACATCGCTCTTCGACCTCAGCTTCCGACCCCTTCTGGATAGCCACCGACATGGGCTTCGTGTGCAGCTATGGCAGGCGTCCCCCGGCGGGCGTGTTGGAGTGTAGTCGTAGTGGGATGGCTGGAACGGAAGGCTATACATCGCCCGATCATTTTCATTTTCTTCGCGGATCCTCACGGTCACGCCCACCCATTGGGGCTGATAATATGGCGAGAGGAGACTCTTTCAGCTGGGCGGGCACAGTCATTGACGCGCTTGCACCAGACCACTTCGGCGACAATATGCCAGGCCTTTTTACTTTGTTAGGGTTGCAGAGGGAGAATTTCGCTGACATAGATTATGTTCCTCCACGTGCACACTCACAGATTGCTACTGCTCCTAGTCCTAGAAGGGGAACTTGTTCAGGCCGTCAAAGGTAGATGCAGCAAATTCTGAGGGGACACATGAATACTTAATCAAGAAACGCATTTTTACGAAATTACCTCGAATAAAGCGAGTACCGAAAAGCTGGGGAGATACTGGTGAAAGCGATGAAGGCCTGCCCAGACTCGGTTTTGCTTATGACGCAAGGACTTCTATTTCTGCACTGGTTTCGATGTCGTTTATCATGATTCGTGTCTTAAGTCTAATCGTCTCAAACTCAAACATGAGCTCAGTTGCCCACAACCCACAGACATGCTCCCTCTCTTTCATATCGCTGAACATGGCGAAAGAAGTCCAAGCCGTGGAGACGCGATGGATAATATTTAAATGGTTGAAGTACTTTCCACCGGCAGACGCGGTGGAAATCACGAAAGCGGGAGAGTTGCTGAAAAAGTTATGTTTGTACATAACATATTCGTTTTTATTTGCTTGTCTTGAAAATATAGCACTACCCCCGTCCCTTCAGTTTCATCACGTTGCTTGGCTACAACTCGTTGAAGCTTGACAAGGCTACTCCGCACTAAGAATTTCTCTTCTATCTGATTACCGATCATGGTTGAGACAATTGACATTTGGAATATATTTATAAATATTAAGCAAGTAAATTCCAGAATAGTTCTGAGTTAATGACTCTCACTCTTAAGTCTTCACTTTGATCGGCTATTGCAGTTGTTCAACAAGTAGTTTGTTGATCGTACGTTCGTAATTATAAATATAAATATTCATCTTAATATGTAATATATGTAGTCGTTCTCGTTGCATCTGGCTCGTCTGGCATCGATCTTGCCGACCTTTCATCTTGAGCACTCAGAGAAGCCATGGGCCTGAGCAATGAAGAGGGACAGAGTGAAGAAGCCAAACAACAAGAACTACAAGGTACTGCGAATTCTAGTTTAAAGAAGTTACTATCTTCCAAGCCATCCGATGAGGGTAAGACTTTTAAGTACATCTGCGTGTGTGATAAGGCGCCACACGACAAAGAGGTGGAATCATCGTCAGGCCCTTCGAAGATACACAATGGACAATGAATGCCCTTCGAAATAAGATAAATTTCCATTACTACTTGTGTGCACAATTTTTGTAGGATGTAAAAGCTTTTACTTTGTGCAGGAAGGAAACAGAAAGAGACTCCTTGATGTCACAGGATATGCAGCTATTACCTCCCAACACCGCTCCAGCTCGAGCGCGGCTCCAAGCGGTTGAAGCAACGAAGCTCAAGCCGTTGCCGCACGCAGGCACAAAGTCAGAGCCCATCTCAGCAATTAACCTCCTCGCGCAAATACTGGTTGGCAACCCATGGAATTTGGAACGCAACACGAGCGACGGAAGAAATGGCTATGGCCCGGACAAGTTCTACAACTGGCAGAAGGTTGACGAGAAGGACAGCATATATACAGTCGCTTGCGCCAAGATTTACCGGCAGTCGTCGTAGCAACTACAGCTTTTACGGAAATTCCTAAGCGCTTACATGATGGCAATGGCTACGCTTACGCCATTATAGTGATTCTTTTGAGCCTGATTCTGATGCATGCACCTTCGCCGTCTCTCTATAGAATGAAGATCTTTTGGGAATAGAATAGAAATTAAAAGTGCGGGTGGACATTTTGCACTCCTCTTCTATTCATTGGGCGTGACCGGTTGCGAGGATTTTCATTTTGCTTTTGACAAATTGTATTATATATGAGAAGAGTACTGCCAATCTTTCTAATACAACTCCTTCCAGTGCTGATGTTGCGGTGGGTCGTCGGGAGGCTCTCTACCCGGGAATTTTAGGAGAGAAGAGCCAGTTGAAGACATGGGTACGAATGTATGTGATTATGACCAAGTAGATGACGCTGAAGAGGATCAGTATGTGACTATGGCCAAGATGTCTATGCAATTGAGCCAGAACGTGCTACGATTATATGATTGATACTCATACTGGACAAGAGGATGTCCAGTCACTCGTAACTCCATTGAACGAAAATACTAGTAGAAGTAGTAGCACAACTGGCACGAAGGAGTAGGTGATGGCAAAAAGTTAGAATGTGAGAAGAATGGCTAGAGCTAAAAAATATGAGATGTGTTTGTGTTCGTAAAGAGAAAGCCGATATATCGGATGAAGCCGAAACGTTTCGGATTAATAGCAATGCGTGTACCTCGAATGCATTTTAAAGTCATTTTTCTTACCACGGCCCCCGACAAAGACAAGCAAAAAGATTATAAGATGATTTATTATTGGCACTTATGAGAAGACGATGACGAAGCAGGTCTAATACAGGAAAATGAAAAACAGAAGCTGTCAGAAATCGAAGAATAGCAATGAGGCTTTCGTGAAGATATGAAAAAATATGTATAAGACATCCGCAAAACTTGCTAGGAATTAAACTGATGATTAACGATGAAAACACAGGTAAACTTTGGAAGTAAAAAGAGAATCATTTAGAGAAGTCAGGCATAAGATAAAGATGCTCTTCTTGTTGGCTCCTAGTCTGTTTCGCGCTCAAAGTAAAAAAAGGCAAACGGTGATATATTCTTCTATCAGTCTCCCTCTGGGCGAATGAACCGTACAAACGTACGCATAGCCATAGTCTTTTTATCCTCATGTACAGAAGACGACCGATAAAGATATACATGACTCATATGCATACTTCGGTAAAGCATTACTTGACATCAGATTAAAAGTGACAATAAATAAACGTTAGTTTCAACTTCAAGATTGACCATTAACAGGCGTAGTGCGAAATTCTCTCATCCTTGCAATGAGGAAAAGTTTCAGATTCAGTTTCACAGAATTAAGCCAATAAAGCCACTAGGCCAGAGCCCGCATACGCTTACGCATGGGGCGCGTTTACTACGCTTCGTGTTTCTTCGTTGGCTTTGGGAGAATCCTTAGGCCCCTGCGTAACTTCAGACACTCCGAAAGTATAACTTTGTGCGGCTGCAGATGTACCGCCAGGAGTTGGAGGCACTGCTGCAAAATGGCTAGACCGAGACACCCTGCAAACTGCGAACCAGACGCATGAGAAAACTTCAAGAGTCCACCTCAGTAGCTGCTTGTGGTCGTGCAGGACGAGGCTTGTGAGCTGATTGCTTCTGTTGTAAAATTTTGAACTACTGCGACGCATCTGTCTCTGTGTGGCCGTGTCTGTGAATCTGACCTAAGTGACATTTTCAGGAGAGAGAGCGACATCTTTAGAGAGGCGCTTTGCGTAGTCATCCTCGAAATTCCTCCAATGCTAGCCTATCTTTTCCTATTTTCATTTTTCACCTGCTGCGTCCAAAGCTTGTTCTACCACCATTTTAACGATGTTGAAGAAAACAGGAAACCAAGTGGTGCTATCATCTTGTATGATGTATAGGAAAAAAAGACGAAAAAGTCTAGAAGCTAGAAAACATGTCGATCTAGAGGATTCGGCTCTAATTTTGTACATTTTTCTTTACGAAGGACAGACTGCATTTTTACCATAGTGTATCTGCGACAGAGATTTGTTTGATTCATAGCAAGAATCTCTACTTCTACGATCCTAGTCAGCATCATCTTTTTTTTTTTCGTTCAGAAGAAAGATGCCAAGTAAGAAGAAAACGCAACGAAAAACTTCATGTTGTCGGCGCAGGGATATTGTATGACTTCTGACAAGAGCGCTCGCACATCATAAAGGATTTTTGTTGGAAATGTTGTGATGGGATCAAATATGACGCGATCTACTTGTTGGTGAAGATCGCAACGAAAAGCTTCATACTCTCGGCACAAGCCAGGGACAGCGATATTATATGGCTTGTTTTTGACGCGAGTAGCCGCGTAGTCGTAGGGTAAACGCTTAGGCCTACAGTAAATGCGTACTCGTAGGAGCGGCTCCTTCTGCGTTCTGCTGACCGCACGCGCAGCTGCGTCGCGCTCAACAGGGCGTTTGTGCGTAACGCTTACGTCACGCATGCAGGTGCAGAGCGCTCCTTAATATGTCGCGCTTACGTCCGTCTTTCGGCATGACTTCTGCTTCGCACTTAGCTGGTGACTCTTTCGGCACGACTGCTTCGCGCTTACGTCGCGCATGCAGCAGGTTTGCGTCCGCCTCATCGCACACAGACGTCACGCTTAAAACGCCTTGACGTCGCGGCTACGTTGGTTCCTCGCGCCACCCTATAATAGAAGACTTATAGGCAGACCTAGCAAGGCAGCGGACACTCAGAAGCAGAGCCAGAACTTGTAGTCCTTACTTAGAAGTAGTACGTGGAGCGCTGAGGCTGACTGCATCTTAGCGTGTTGAGGTTGAGAGGACCAGACGAAGGGGATGGCCACATCCGTTTCTAAGCCCCTTCGGGTTTTATGGACGTTGTTATTCGGTTTCTAATTGTAGGTCTGGTATCTGTGTCTTCAAGATAATAAAAGTTCTAGATGCTCACGGGAACAAACTATCTTTGCCTCATTATAGATATAGCACTTTCCATTTATTAACACATCTTGGTAGAGTTAGAGTTTCTCTGAGCTTAATGCTTTTAGACTGTACCAGGTTACTTAGATTGTAGACTAGGAGATAAGTTTTAGAGCCCCGCGCAACCCTGCGGGCCGGATCCGTTCGGCCCTGAACTCACTACACAACGAAAAGATATTAGTAGCATAGCCCTCTTTTTCTGGTTTTCGTTTTTTCTAGTTAGGAGCACCTCCATGAAAACGGATATTAGTTGCACCATAGCCATACTAGCCTAGAACTAGATCTAGGGCCTTCAGCTCTGTTTAGATCCCACTCCTAGCGCTTCTTTGCCTATAGGTGCTTCAGCGACAGGCGTGCAAGGTTCGACGATAATCGTGGACATAGAAAAGATCCAGAGACGCTGCCTCGGTTTAACTCAGCCAAGCTTCATAAGCTACGGAAGAAAAGATGGGGCGAGTCTAATATTGAAGAATGTGAAAAACTTCGAGTGAAGCTTATAAAAACACCTATAATAAGCAAAAGCACTTGGACTACGATCGCAGCGCATCTCTACCCACTGAACCATCACACATAGGTAGTATATTCTAGACACCAACGATCTCGTCTGATCCTAAGGGTAAGGAGCGGCAACGCTCCTAATATTGAGCTAGTCCAAAAATTTGAAAATATCGACCGAAAAAATGCCTGTACTATTTCGGTCGTAATTTTCGAAGCCAATAAATTTGAGGGTCAAAGTCCCCTCTTTTGTTTTGGGCCGTGAACAAGTTTTGCACCTTGTACCCTCCCCAGCTTGTTCTGCTTGTTCTCAGAATCAAATGCAATTCTTCAAAATTACTTGCTCTCAGAATCAAACGAAACGCAAATCTTCAAAATTCAAATGGTAAAGTCTCTGGTAAAAGTCTCTGAGTCTTGATTTGCATTTTTTGAATACTTTCAAGCCCTACCTCTTTTCATCGCAGAGGTCTCCGAAAAATGAGGCCTCCTCTAATAAGAGGAGTGGGCACACTCAAAGACCAAAAAACTGTTTTCAGATCTGCGAATGCATCGGAGGCCGATTAAGATTTGGGCCTTCCCTGCATGGTCCTTCTTTGGCGCCAGGCTAGCTCTCATATTGCTGATCACATTGCCCGTCGCCTCGCCTCAGTCTGCGCTTCAGCCAAGCTATGGGGGGGAGTTCAGTTAGCTTCGGCTACTTCCTCATAGCTATGGCGGGCAGCTTGTCTTAAGCTGTCCTGAGGGTTTTCATATTAAAACTATTTTGAACCAAATGAGGGGGTTTTCCTCTCATTCATGTGCCCCTCAATCAAGAGCACTCTTGTTTGAATTTCACCTCACGACTGCGTGGATCATTTCTTCTTTGTGCTTGTACTTGTCGTTGCGGTGTCCTATGTGTATTCAGGCTCTCCTCGACTAATTTTAATATAATCTACTTCTACCTTTTGCAGGCTGGCGAGCATGGTTGTGTTCGCAAATTGGATGAGAGTGCTATGATCTAGGATATTCTCTTTTATTCTAGGCTGGATCGGTTTGGAGAATAAAGGTAGTATATTCTAGACACCAACGATCTCATCTGATCCTAAGGGTAAGGAGCGGCAACGCTCCTAATATTGAGCTAGTCCAAAAATTTTTTTTAAAACCCGCCCTGTATCCCACCCTTTGAGACAATATGAACTTCTTCTCTCGTGCTGCTCGACACCGAGCAGCGGAACAGGAGTTAATCCAGCCACCCGCGTCACCTCCACGAGCTGTTGCACAGCCCGAGGCACCGCAGGAGCCACATGCTCCACCACCGGCGCTCTTTCCGCCCCCTCTTCCGCCGAATATTACGGTCAAGGGAGCTGGCAAAGCTATTGGTCCACCACTGCATCCTCCACAGCCGACGCCTCCACTTGGCCAGTTTCCGCCTCCCCTGCAACAACCAGGAAAAGGGGCAATGGTGAAAGGGGTGCATCCGTGTGCACCCATGACGAAAAACACAAGTTCCCCGACTCTGGTCAAAGAAGCTGGCCACGCGCAAACAGGGAAGAACCTTGGGAAAGGAAGTTTGCACTTTGCCGCATCTTCTTCTTCTATGGTTGCTCAAGCGCCTACACCACCGACGGGAACATCATCCAGTACAAATAATGGCAGTAGTAGTAGTTCATCAAGTTCCAGCTCAAGCACGCTTCATGCCAGCTTATGCAACGCAGGTCCGACTATGGAGCTACTACCGGTCATTCATTCCGGTCCGATGCCGAGTCTCTTGCAGCAAAAAGGACAGCCGGGACAACGATCCTACGACAGGTCAAGAGACGGCGAAAACGCCAACAGGCCGAACAAAGGAGGGGCAAGACAGCCCACAAATTCAGCAGGCCAGCGGCGACCTGAAGCTTTACTATTATCATGGAGTGATACGGTTAAAAGCGTCGCAGCAGGCTTTTGCAGCAAACGGCCGCCAGACTCTCCCGAGGTTCATACGATAGAATCTGCTGAGCGAGTGGCTGAGTCAGCATGGGAGAGCTCTCTCCTATTTACAAAGAAGCGGCTCCACAGAAGCGCCGTGGCCTCGTATCGCAAACAGTATCAGAAGTATGCGGAACTTATGACTGCCGCCCGGCTCTCTCCGTGGCCGCGGAATATTACTGGCCTCTCGCTCCAGCTTTTTGCCACGGCTTTAGCACAGTGCGCTGACTTCCCGAAATCGCGGGCCACCTACTTCTCTCATTTCAAGTGCTATGCAGAGTGCGTTACGGCACTCTCGCGCGAAGCTGGCGCCCAGTACTCCAAAGCATTTCGCTTTCTTGTGGCAGAGCGGCCTTGTGCACATCAAGAAGAAGGCTTGCGACTTTCACACATGTTGCCGATCTTATCGGCGGCCAACACTCTAGGTGATAGGGCCGTAATCCACGGGGCGACGGGTGAAAAATGCAAGATGGATATCTATGTTGGTTTTCTGGTGGCGTGCTGGTTTAATGCCATGCGCTCGGGGGAAAGCTTCTCGACGACGAGAGACATTGCGGATGGCGGCTCCTTCGTGCGCATGGTCATCAAAGTTTCGAAAACTGACAACTACGCGCGCGGACACATCTCAGACTTTTGCTGCTGTTGCCATTGGGCAACATATATATCAATGGACGTTAACAGGGCCCGCCTCTGCCCGGTCCATTGTTGCACCGACTCCCACTGGAACACCGTTCGCCACTGGAGTGCCCGAGGTCACGCCATCGCCCTTGGCGAAGTTTTACGATTGGCAAGCATCCCGAACCCAAAAAATGAAGACACTGGGCGGAAATGCTTCGGCACTCATTCGATACGCATTGGCGCTGCAAGGGCCGCATATGAGGGCGGCACGAGCAAGGCCGACGTCATCAAACTTGGTCGTTGGGGTGCCGATGACAGTGCCGAAAATTACTTGGCATCTTCGGTTCTATTGGCAGATAGCGTCGCGATGCCTTGGCCACTTCGGAAGCCCACGGCCATCTTCGCGAGGCCAACGGCAATAGATTCATACGCACAGGCCGCCCAGGTTGGTTCGCCACTAGAGGATTGGGTCAGCGATCTTTTGGCAAGCCCTTGATAGCCCTGTCTTCCCTTAAAAAGCTGGGGGAGGAAGTCCTTGTGCTCCTCCCGGGGCATCGCCGCTTATTCTTCTGTTTTATTTCGTGGACGTCATCTGTTTGGCCACCCTTGCATCGGCTGAGATCTAAAAATTAGGATTTGCTTGTGCATCAATAGCAGCACACCTGGCCTGCAGACCTCGCTTCTCTTTTGTCGCGCACTGCGCTGGTGGTCTCTGACCAATGTTGAGATCAAGCTTCGCCTGTTCAGATCTTCACTCTGAGCGAGTCGCGAGATCAAAAGTGAGCCCCCAAAATTGAGCACCCCACGAGGGAGAGCCACGGCGAGAAGTCGAGAGATCCTCCCAAAAAATTGGACCCGCTGATCGGCCTCCGCCTCCTTTCCATCCCTCCTCCCCTCCCCAACCTCCTTTACCCCTTCCCCCCCTGCTCGTGTACTAACATTAATTAAACATACTATTTACAGGGAATAAAAAAAAAGGGAGTCAACTTCTTAAGCTCATCCACAAAACAAATCAAAATGGCTGCTTTCGTCAATCTTCTTCAAGTCGCTCAGGACGAGCAAGGATTGGGCGTTCCGACTGCCAATCAGCTCACCCTCCTGAGTCAACGCATGGCGGGCGTTGACGAGAAATGCAGCGCGAAGCAGCATCTATTCGCGCTGCGGAAGTTCGAGTCGCAGCAAATCGGGGAGGTCTGCGGCTCGTCAACATCTTTGAAGTTTACGCCTTTTTCGGTTATCGCTGCTCTGCGCTCGGTCAACGTTTTGGGCGTGGCCGCGACGAATCGCTTGCAGAAGATTTTGAAAGATGCCCTTTTGGGATCCTTGGTGGAGTCGGCCAATGACACGGCCCTCGACAAGAAGACTCCGCACAAGCTGTTCTTCGAAAACCTGGCGAATTGTTTGAAGTCTGGCAGCTTGCCGGTCGTGGCCGATGGTGGAAACGTGTACCAGCGCCAGGCCCACTTGGCCATCGCGACCGATTTCGTCGCTGAATTCCAAGCTAGCACTCGCGCCGAAAAGCGCTTGATTGCTGTGCTGTCTACGTTTGACTTTCCGACAAGACTGCAGGAAGAGTCGGGCAACCCGATCCAGCCCAACCCGATTAAGAAGCGCAAGCTTGATGTGAAGAACACCGAGAAGACGAAGGCGCGCGTGTGCCTGGACTGGTTGCAGGGTAAGTGCTCATCTCCGTGCAAAAAGAAGCTGGCACACAAAGGCGACGCGCAGAAGCTCCTTTTCCTCAGCAGCCGCTTCTTGAAAGGAGCGGCGAAGACAGCTGACATCATGGCATTGGCTGCTGAGGAATAGCTCATTCTGTGAGCTATAGCGCGTGAGGTTCAGTGCCACTTGTCGGAGGCAAGGGCACACCTTACCTAGCGGGTGAGGCATGGCAGGGTGGCGATAGCATTGATCAGTACTGTCGCCTATGGTGATCGTTGCCCTAGCCTAGTATATGTGGCCCTTTCTTCCAACCTGTGTAGCTGCCTTCTTTTACATGGCGTTCAACCGAGGTCAATCAATGGCGCTTGTGCCAGCCTCTCACCTCGCTATGTTCTTTAGGCTCTGCCTTCTGTGAGTTGAGCGATTTTGTTCACACATTTCTGCTACGAGCGATCTACATTATTTTTATTTCTGTGCAGGGCCCTCTTTAGCTTCACTTCTGCTTTGCGCTTCTGTGCAGTGTGTGTTTCTGTGACGAGTGTTTCCAATACCAAGCTCTGTCCCTATTACGCCGCTGGTTGCCTCTCGGTCCCTGTTCACATCAATTTATCATCTATTTTGTCGACAGGTAGCGCATTCGCATACTTTGCGTTCCCTGTTTTTTCCTCCTCTCTAACGTAATTATTTTCGTTTCAGTGAGGACGAGTACACTTACCACCATTCTCATCTTCCGTTCTTGTTTAAGTTTTTCTTTTGTTTTATAACTTCTTGCATCAGCTACCAATTCATAATACCCATTATCTCTCTTGAAAGTTCGCTCGTGAAGAAAGCGGCGGGTTTTGTGCCCGCGAAACACCACGACGAGATGACGGACCATGACGATGCCGACTTTGCGGCGGTGCTGGAAACGGATCGCGAAAGGCGCGCTTACGGCTGTACCTCGGCCGTTCCCGCATACTTCGATATCCCGGCCAACTTTGTTAAGTCGGCCTCTGTCGGAGAGATCATTTACAAAAGCCAGAACGTCGGCCAGATGCTGGCGCGCATCCATCACTCTCTTCGCCATCGTGAGAAGCTGCTTCGCGAGGCACTGAAGCCGCGCATCGCTTTAGTTTACAAGAATAAAAACATCTTGTTTCTCGAGACGATCTTAGAGCGGGCGGCGTCCGCCCATCCGTCTTTAGCCGCTAGGCGCTCTGAGATTATGAGTATAATCGATAAGATGATCCATGGGATCCGCCAGGATCAGGAGATTAGGCCGTCAGGCTTCTGGGGTCCGGTCTGCGCGGACGAGGTGGCAAAGCGACGGAAGCGCGCCATCGAGTCTACTCAAAAAATTGAAGCTGCGGCAACCACGCCTGTACGGGACCACTGGGCCGAGGCGCCCCAAGTCGAGGAAATGTGGCGCCAGATGTCTGATCTCATCGAGTCGGGAAGATGGACGAAAGTCCCTGATGACGCGCCGCTCCCTCTAGGTGGTTCGAAGGCTTGTCCAGTGGTCCAAGGGGGGAAGACTCGTGTCTGCGTGGACTTTCGCTTCCAAAGCACCTTTATGGTGGCCCTTGAGCGAATGGAGCTGCTTGGTGCCCGTGCCACGACGCAAATTTCCGCAAGACTGATGTCCACGAAGCCGCGGCCTTTGGGTTTTTGGCAATTCAAACAAGACATCGCTGCAGATATCGACCACGAGAAGTTTTTGCGGGATTCTGTGAGCACCCACGTCGCCACTTCCCGGGAAACGGGTCCGGACCTGGTGCCAGACGGATCCAACGAGGACACTCATGACAATCCGTCTGCCTTTCGCCCCCTGTCGGCCAAGAAAGATCTTAGGCAATTCTACTACCAATTACAATTAGCTACAGCCGAGCCCAACATGGGTGCGGTATTCTTCCCAATGCCTTGGTCTGTGGAAGACTCTGAAAAAAGGGGCACAGCCGGACAAATGCCGCCCTCGGCGCCGAACCCGGAAACGATCCCAACACTTAAGCGACCTAGACGGGGCCGGAAATGGGTCATCATCTTCTCCTTGGTGCAGCTCTTTGGCAGCCTCGCCAGTGTACATGACTGTGCTCATGTTTCAGAATGCATAATGTGCATCCTGAGCCTGGTCTTGCTGCTGGTCTCCACAGTTTATATGGATGATGTCCATCTACAGTCCCGCCCTAGGGCCCTACTTTCGGACTCGGCCCTGGCCGACCTCTTCCTGGCCCTGTCAGGCTGGGAGCAAGCTGACTCAAAACAAGAATTTCACGACGAGCTCATCAAGCGTTCGCTCACCGTTTTGGGCATCTCGTATGAGTTGGTCAACGAGCTTTATCTCGCGTGTGGCGTTGACGCCTCGAAACTTAGGCAGCTTGCAGATATGGGCGAAGCTGCTGCCAACAACCTCGGGGCACACTGCCTTGACATTGATGCCCTCGAAAGTTTCCGGGGGCTATACAGACACTGCGTTCAGCTCGACCGCGGAAACATGTTTCTTGCGAAAGGCATTGACCCCTGGCGTTCTCAAGCGTTCTTCCAGTCCAACATACGCAAGGAGAAAGAACGTCGCGCGCTCCTCGGGCTCATCCGTATCATGATCTTTGTCGCGCGGTCCACTAAGCCGCTTATTCTGGGGTCCAAAGCACTCGCAGCTCCGCTGGTCCACTTGTATACGGACGCTGCGCTGGTTAACCAAACAGCGCTTCGCGATGCAGTTGCGTCCGGAAGGCGATCAAGCTTAGACGTTTTCGAACTCAACATTGGCGGCTTCCTATTCCTCTCCGACACCATCCAAATTGCCTTTTCGGGTGTCGTCTGATCCGTCCCTACTTGGGTCTCCAAGTTGGATATCGGTGTCCTCGAAACATTTGCCGCCCGTGTTGCACAGGACTTCTTCTGCGACCATCTGCGTGAAAAGAGAGTGGTGCTACACTGCGACAACATTGGCGCCGTTTACGCGCTGGGAAGATGCTCATCCAGGTGTGCAACAACTCAACGCATAGCTGCCTCGTTTACGAAGTTCTCTGTGCATCATGGACTTTCCTTTTACGTGGCGGCTTGGGTCAGCACAAAGCGCAACGTTGCTGATGTGATGACGCGCCTCGAACGCCTTCAGCTACTTCGAGATTACTTCCCGCGGGCGCGTCACATTGTGATTGGATCCGACACCCTCCGCTCCGACGCTCTGTGGGGAGATGTTGGCGATCTTGAAAAGTTCCTCATGGAGGGACCTAGCCGCGTCTTCTCATTCCGATGAGAAAACGATGGCGAAGTGCCGGGGTGCATCCTTATGCATCCTTACGACAAGCGTGGCAGCTTGTCTTAAGCTGTCCTGAGGGTTTTCATATTAAAACTATTTTGAACCAAATGAGGGGGCTTTCCTCTCATTCGTGTGCCCCTCAATCCAGAGCACTCTTGTTTGAATTTCACCTCACGACTGCGTGGATCATTTCTTCTTTGTGCTTGTACTTGTCGTTGCGGTGTCCTATGTGTATTCAGGC